>VZUI01020712.1:0-15037 GCA_013401135.1 Cettia cetti
GCATTAAAATCTATGGAATATGTAACATATTGATCCTTAAAACAAAGGATCTGAAAGGGCAAGGTGTGCTGTGGCTGCTTCTTTGCCAGGCACCCTCGGCCAAGGAATTTTATTTGCTCTATTTTCCGTCTCCTAATTGTCTATTGTTAAACATTTTTTATTAAACTTATAAATTTTTGAAGAAAGTGAACCTCGTTTTTCACATGGCCCTGGCGAGGCTGGCAGGGCCACTCCCCTCTCCTGCAGAGCTCTGGGAGTTTCCACGCTCCCCCCTTGGCCAGGGCAGGGCTGAATCCTGCTGGATTTGTCCCCTGCAGTTCTCAGCTCAGCCTGAAACTCTGAGTGGGGCAAAGTGACCTCCCTGGGAGGTCCCGGGAGTGGCTTTTCCCAGGATACCACAGGGACGCATCCCTGATCCCTCTCAATCTGCTCTCCAGCTCAGCAGGTTGGGGGTGGCTGTGACACCTGAAGTTTTATTTTTCCTGTATTTGAGGCTCTGTGCTGCCCAGGGTGAAGCTCTGAGCTCACAGGCAGGGTCACTCAGCTCTGCACACAGCAGGGACACAAAACAAATCCTTCTGCTGCTGGAAAGGACAACTTTCAGCCCCAAAGCACAAACAAGGGTGGCTGGAGGGAGGAACAAGAACGATGGGACCTGACAGCCTGGAGATGGAATTGGACAATTCAACCCCAATGTGCAAATGGACCCAAACTTACAAAATTCTGAGAGCTCATGACCATTTGTCCATTTTGTGTTCATTTTGTGACCATTTTGTGACCATTTTGTGTTCATTTTGTGACCATTTTGGGCCCACCTTGGGTATAGCCCTGGTCAGGCCCTGCCCAAGATGTATCCTAAAGGCCTTTTAATATCTTTTATTCTTAGCTCTGTCCAGTCTCTGTTCCAGTTCTTCCCAAGGCATCACCAGCATAGAAACAACTTCTCCCAAACCTCAGGAACACCAAGTGCCCACCCCTCACCTCCTCTGCTCCAGGGGGCCTATCCAGGCTCCCAAAACTGCCTCCCAAAACTTCCTCTGCCCCCCAGGTGCCCTGTGGGGCCTGCAGAGGCTGCTCACCTGCACAGGTGAGGCGGCGGCAGCGGCGCTGGCGGGGAGGCTGGAGGGTTTGGTGCCCATGTCCTGCAGGCTGAAGCTCAGCCCCTGGAGCAGGCTGCTGGCAGAGGCTGCCCCTGGAAGCAGAGAGCAAGGTCAGGCTGGGAGGACTCAGCAGCACAAAATTCCAGGGCTGTCCCAGGGAATGAGCAGCACCCGGAGGGTGCCGGGGATTCTCCTGAAGTTTTATGGGATCATGGAATATCCTGAGTGGAAAGGGACCCATTGGGATCATCCAACGCAGCCCCTGGCCCTGCACAGTCACCCCAAATCCCCCCTGGCAGCCCTGCACAGACACCCCAAATTCCCCCTGGCCCTGCACAGTCACCCCAAATCCCCCCTGGCAGCCCTGCACAGACACCCCAAATCCCCCCTGGCCCTGCACAGACACCCCAAATTCCCCCCTGGCAGCCCCAAATCCCCCCGGGCAGTGCCCAGCCCCCTCTGGGGGGGAACCTTTCCCCAGCCCTGGCTCCTGTTCCTGCCCCAGCCGCAGAGGGCGATTGTTGCCCCAGGAGCTTTTGTTGTTTTGACGCCTCCTTACACACAAACCCCACAGCCCCCAGCAGGCAAAGCCCCCCAAAGCCCAGCTCGGGCAGGCCCAGGAGGGCGAGGGGAGGCTTCCCCGGGCGGTGAGAGCCTGGCTGCAGGCAGGGCAGGGTGGGGCAGGGCGGGGAGGGTACCTGGCAGGGCAGGGCAGGGCAGGGTGGGGCTGGGCAGGGCGGGGCAGGTAGGGTACCTGGCAGGGCAGGGTGGGGCGGGGCTGGGCAGGGTGGGGCGGGGCAGGGCAGGGCAGGTAGGGTACCTGGCAGGGCGGGGCCCGGCTGGCCGTGGCTGCTGCTGGCCACCAGCCGGCTCTGCAGGGCGTGGAAGGCGCTGGGGGCAGAGCTGCTGGGGATCCCGGGCTGAGCCGGGCTCAGCGAGGCCTCCGTGCCTGAGCCCAGCCTGAAAGGGAAAGGAGAGAGCCCAGTGAGGGCTGGAGCTGCTCAGGGCAGGCAGGGACAGCCCTGGCACCCAGAGCTGAGCTGCACAAGCACAGCAAGGGGAACCGCAGGCGTGGGAAGGCTGGAAAAAGCTGTAAAGGCCATTAATTCCCAGAGAAGTTTCCCTGTGTCCAGAACAATTCCTAGAGAAGTTTCCCTGTGCCCAGAACAATTCCTAGAGAAGTCTTCCTGTGTCCAGAGCAGTTCCCAATTCCCAGAGAAGTTTCTGTGTCCAGACCAATTCCTGATTCCCAGAGAAGTTTCCCTGTGCCCAGAACAATTCCCAGAGAAGTTTCCCTGTGTCCAGACCAGTTCCCAAATCCCAGAGAAGTTTCCCTGTGTCCAGACCCCTCAGAAATCCCTGGATTTCCAGACTGGGACAGAGCCTGCGGACACCTCCTGGGCTCACCCTGCATAATAAAACCCCACTTTTTATTTAAAACCAGCTCTCCCTCCTCTCCTATCCCAGATCAGAGTCCTGGGACGGTTTTGGGCTGGAAAGGGCCTTCAAGCCCACCCAGTGCCATCAGCAGGGACATCTCCCACTGTCCCAGGTCACTTCAACACTTCCAGGGTTCCAGGGGCAGCCATGGCTCCTCTGGGAATGGGATTAGTCAGAGCACAGATCCCCAAAGCTTCAATTAGGAAGGAAAAAAGGTGTCAGGATGAGATTGACTCCCCAAGAGGAAGACCTGTGCACAGTTCGGGCCCTTCACCAGCTGCTTTGAGGCTCCCTTCCCCTGACCTTGCAATAAAAATGTTATTTTTTATTGCAAAGACGCCAGAGGGGAACAAAGGGAAGGATCAAACATGGAATTTCTGCCAAAGGCACCGCAAAGACAGAGGTGAACAAAGCTGAGTTTGAGAAAACAGCCCAGACACAAGCACAGCCACACCACCTCCACTCCTGCCCCACTCCCAGGCTCCATTCCCAGCTGGCACAGAGTCTCCAGGAGCCCCAGAGTCTCTCCCACACCAGGAAATTCCAGTGGGGACCAAGACACTAGGAAGCTCCAGATGCAGGGATCACCCTGTGAGACAGACCCTCCCAAAATTCCCAAATTCCCACTCACTTGGGGGTGGAGAGCAGCCCTGAGAACTCCTTGGTGCTGGACTGGCCGAGGGGCAGCGGCTTCCCGGAGACAACTGCAAAACAAAAAAGGAGAATCCTCAGCTCCTGTTCCCCACAAACCCTGGGGGATTCCTCAGGGATCCCCTCTCTGCAAGTACCCACAGCTCCCAGAGCATCTCCTCCAGGAATCCAAAATCCAGTTAAAACACTCGTGGAATTACAGGACTGAAGGAAAATCCCAAAATCCTTCCCTAAAGAATCTCAGGCCCTCGCCACCAAACGCAAATCTCTCTCCTGAAGGTTCTCTCCACTAATCCCCCCATGCCTCGATGAACTGCTGGGATCTGGGTGATTTTGTAAGGATTCTTAAAGACACTTTACAAAATACACAGGGATGCAACAAGTCACGGAATTTGTTTATTGCAGCACTGGGGGATACAACTGCATTCCTTCCTCGTGCATTCCTCCTGCTCACACCCGGCAGAGAAAGAGGCAATTCTCGTTTGGGTTCATGTTTACTTCTGCAATTCATTTCCTTTCTGTAAAAAGAAGTAAAGTTTGGAAAATTAAAAAAAAAAAAAAAAAAGAGAAAAGATTCCAGAAACCAGAGGTTTTCAAAGCTGCCAGAAGATGAAGTGAAACCTTCCAGAAGGATGTGGATTTGTGTTTTGTCACAGCTCAGAGCTGTTGAACTGACAGAAGTGCTTGGAAAGGAGCAGAGCTTTGAAAACCTCAGATTTCCCAGCAGAAGGGCACCGCTGACCTCAGATTCCATGAATTCCACAGGCAGGGAGTGAGTGCTCTGAGCAGCTGGGGCTGTGGCACCAGGAAGGTGCTGAGAGAGCCCTGAGGGACACGGGGACAGCAGCCAGAGCTTCTGGCCACTCTGGGGAAGGCTCCGGGGAAGAAGATGGAGCCCATCACCTCTTCCTGGGCATTTTTCAGGCTGCAGAGGCAGGGGGGGAGCTGGGATTTGCCTGGATGTGAATCCCAGGTGTGCCCAGCCAGGCTCCAGCCCCAGGGGAGCAGCAGAGCATGGAAGCTCCGGGGATTTGGAGCACAAAACTCTTCCAGAGGGAGGGACTTGGCCAAGATCCCTCAGGCAGCAGCGGGTTCCAGGCAGGAGGAACTGAACGTGGAGCAAGGGCTCCAACAGCAGCAGCAGCACCAACAGCACCAGCAGCACTCTGCTCCCAGCAGTACCAACATCCACTCCCAGCACCAGCACCCTGCTCCCAGCAGCACCAGCAGCACCAGCATCCATCCTGCTCCCAGCAGCACCAGCACCCTGCTCCCAGCAGCACCAGCATCCATCCTGCTCCCAGCAGCACCAGCATCCATCCTGCTCCCAGCAGCACCAGCATCCATCCTGCTCCCAGCAGCACCAGCACCCATCCTGCTCCCAGCAGCAGCAGCACCCATCCTGCTCCCAGCAGCACCAGCAGCACCAGTACCCTGCTCCCAGCAGCAGCTCCAGACCTCCAGGGAGGTGCAGCATCCCCCTCCCAGCTTCAGGCTGTTTTGCAGGAATTCCAAGCACGTGGACAGCAGGCTCCTGCCACGTTCCCCAGCCACTCACACCTGCAGCCTCTCCACCTTCTCCCTGCAGCTCAACCCTCCACAAATCAGGGACCAGAGGCTCCCTCCCCGCCCTGCCCGGGCACAGCCAGCTGCAGTCACAACTCACTCTCTGCCTGGCTGCCGAGGGCTGCTCCGGGGCCCGTGCCCTCTCCGTGGGAGACAATGGTCACCTTGATTTTGGCTCGTTTGGAGGCTTTGGTGCACGGGGTCGGGCTGGGGCTCTGCTGCCTCTTCAGCTGCGCTCGCGCATCCTCTCTGTCAGCCCCTTCCGAGTGCTCTGAGGACACTGGAACTGGGGGACACAGAAGGAGCTCTTTGAGCACCCGGGGCAGCTGCTGGGAAGGGAACATGGCCATGCACACCTCCATGCACAGGCACCCACAGGCAGCTGAGCCCTGCCTGTCCTGCACTGAGAGCCCTCAGCTGCCCCCGGCGCGGGACCTGAAGGATTCCTCCTGTCACTTGAGGTCTGGGAGAAGAGATTGGCTCCTCCTCACTGCAACCTTCCTTCAGGGAGTAGTAGAGAGGGAGAAAGTTCCCCCTGAGCCTCCTTTTCCCTGGGCTGAACACCTCCAGCCCCCTCAGCTGCTCCTCCTCAGCCCCAGCTCTGTTTGCCTTCTCTGAGCACACTCGGGTCCCTCACTGTCCTCCTGGCAGTGGAAGGGCTGCCCTGGCTCTGCAGCAGCTGCAGGCAGCCATGCCACACCACCACAGTGACATTTTCATCCCAAAATCCTGGCCTCGGGCCCCTCCAGCAGCCCTGAGGGCCAGGTGAGGGGACAAGGCTTGCAGGCACAGAGGAGCAGAGCTGAGCCCAGCTGCTGCTCCAGCACAGCAGAGGATGCCCCAGGAGCTGGGCAGGGTCTGAGAGGCACCAAGTGAAGCAGAGGAGGAGCTGCAGCAAAGCCAAACCCCAGACTGGGTGGGGCAGAAACCCCACAGCCTGAGAGCTCTCCTCTGTCCCAGTGCTTCCCTGCCCCAAGGCCAGGGAGATCCCAAAAAGCACCGAGGACCCCCAGGGACAGGGCCAGGAGCTGCCACATCCCACCCATCCACACATCTGCCACCAGCGGGGTGCAGTGCCCCTGCCCCAGCCTGGAATGCTGAAAATCCCTCAATTTCTCCTTCCAGAGGGCATGGAGCCAGGGATCCAACAGCCTGAGGCCAAGACATGCCTCCCCTCTCTCTGCTGAGCATTGGATACAGATCAGTGACATAAAATCAGTGGAGATGGGTACGTGGACACATTTATATCACCCACACACCTTCAGCTGAGGGGGCAGGACCTGACTGCAGCCAAACCCCCAAACCTCAGGTGACTGCAGGCATTTGGGGGTGACAGCACAGCCCAGGGCAGAGCCGAGCTCGCTGTGCTGTCCCCTCCAGCCTGGCCCCTCGTGCAGCATTCCCAACGTGCATCCAGAGCACCCAGGAGAGCCCTGCAGCCCCACAGCCCCGGGGCCAGCAGCCAAGCAGGACAGCGAGTGGCACATGCACGGGGTGTCCCCAAAGCACCGGCAGGCAGTGACCCAGCTGTGTCCCCTCAGTGTCCCCTGGGGGCCCAGTGACACAGCTGTGTCCCCTGGGAGTCCAGTAACCCCTCAGTGTCCCCTGAGAGTCCAGTGACCCAGCTGTGTCCCCTCAGTGTCCCCAGTGACCCAGCTGTGTCCCCTGGGAGCCCAGTGACACCTCTGTGTCCCCTCAGTGTCCCCTGGGAGCCCAGTGACACCTCTGTGTCCCCTCAGAGTCCCTCAGTGTCCCTCCTGTCCTGCCCATGCCAGGAAGGCGCTGCCTGTGTGTTCCCATACCATTCCCAAACCAGACCCTGTCCCAGGCCTGAGGCAGCCCAGGCAGCGCCCTAATGAAGCCAGAGCTGTTAATTACTGTTAATTACCCGTGGTGCCCCATGGCAGGCCAGGCTCTGCACACCCAGGGGGGTCCCCACCCCGGTGGCACAGGGACAGGCTCAAAGGAGGCCCCAGGGAGCAAGAAAGGCTCAAACCAGGCTTGGGAAGGAAAGAATCTCCTGAAGCAGCAGCGTGGGGCACAGCCTGGACCTCCCTGCAGCCCTAAGGGCATGGCACACGCTGTCACCTCGTGCTCAGGCTGTCACCTCTGTGTCCCCAGTGGCAGACAGGGTCCCTGTCATCCCTGATCCATCACTGCCCTCTGTCCCTGATCCATCAGAGCCTTCCCAGAGCTATCCCTGATCCATCAGAGCCATCCCTGATCCATCAGAACCTTCCCAGAGCCATCCCTGATCCATCAGAGCCTTCCCAGAGCCATCCCTGATCCATCAGAACCTTCCCAGAGCCATCCCTGATCCATCAGGACCTTCCCATATCCATCAGAGCCTTCCCTGATCCATCAGAGCCTTCCCTGAGCCATCCCTGATCCATCAGAGCCTTCCCAGAGCCATCCCTGATCCATCAGAGCCATCCCTGATCCATGAGAACCTTCCCTGATCCATCAGAGCCTTCCCTGATCCATCAGAGCCTTCCCTGATCCATCCCAGATCCATCAGGACCTTCCCTGATCCATCCCTGATCCATCAGACCTTCCCAGAGCCATCCCTGCAGAGGGAGCACACAGCAGGGACGAGGGGACACGCTGGGCCACGGCCCCAGAGCAGGGCAGAGGAAGAGGATGAGGGAGGAAGGCAGCAGAGCAGAGAGAAGGCGGGAGACAGGCAGGGAGGAGTGAGGAGATACTCACCAAAGAGACATGAGGAGGTGCCAGGAGGAAGAGCTTTCCTCACCAGCATGTTTTGTTTCAGAAAAGCAGCAAACTGAGCTGAAATGAATCAGAGAGAATCACAGAATCACAGCCCGGCTCTGCAGGGACAGGGCCCTGGGGACACGGTGGGACACGCAGGGGGACCCTGGAGAGGCACAGCCCCGGCATTCCCCGTGGAACCAGGCACCAGGAGCCACCACAGCATTCCCTAAGGAACCAGGAACCACCACAGCATTCCCTATGGAACCAGGAACCACCACAGCATTCCCTAAGGAACCAGGAACCACCACAGCATTCCCTAAGGAACCAGGAACCACCACAGCATTCCCTAAGGAACCAGGAATCACCACAGCATTCCCTAAGGAACCAGGAACCACCACAGCATTCCCTATGGAACCAGGAACCACCACAGCATTCCCTAAGGAACCAGGAACCACCACAGCATTCCTGACACAACCAGGAATTAGTACAGCATTCCCTGGGAACCAGGAATCAGCACAGCATTCCTGACACAACCAGAAAGGCTGTGCAGGATCACAGCTGCAAGTGACACCCGTGGCTGTGCTGGTGACACCCGTGGCTCTGCCTGTCCAGGTCTGTCCTGAGCACAGCAGGGAGAGAAGGGAGGATGGAGAACCACAACCACCCCCAGGTGCTGCTGGAATTTGCCAGGAGGGACCCTCAGCCACAAAAACACTCCCTGAACCCCCAAATTCACCACCAGACTGAAGGTTTTTAACCAGCCTCTCCCTGAACCCGCAAATTCACCACCAGACTGAAGGTTTTTAACCAGCCTCTCCCTGAACCCCCAAATTCACCACCAGACTGAAGGTTTTTAACCAGCCTCCTGCAGGACACCAAACCCCACAGCTCCAACTGCTCCCTCACCCACAGCAGGGTTTCCACAGGCCACTGGCTGTGGTTCTGCAATGCCCCAAATCCTGCAATTTCCACCTCAATTCAACAGCCTCAACCATCTCCTGAGCACCTCCAGCGTCCCCCCAAGCAGCCCTGAGGGAGACACCAGGCCAGGGTGTCCCAAAAGGGTCAGAGCACAGCTACAGGGGGTTTGGTCAGCTAGAGAGAAAATCCTTCCCACTTCCAACAGCAGGAAGGCTCCACAAGCTGCAGAAACACCTTTTCCAACCTAATTCCAACCCTCCAAGGGCTGAGCTGCACTGAAAGCTGCCACAGGGAGCTCAGAATTCACAACAGGACTCGGAAAATAAAAACCTACGCAGGTCCAGACAGAGCAAACCCCAAATTCTGGCTGCTAGAAAGGTGGGGAAGCTGCAGAGAATTACCTTGTGCCTGTTTGTGGGTCAGGACAGTGTCTGGCCTCGGCACCTGCCTCCTCTGCAGCTGCGTGGGGCCCACCTGGCCGGGCTTGGGCAGGGCCAGTGCGGCCACCTTGGTCTTGGGGCTGGACGTGGGGCTGCTGGACACGCTGGACAGGTCCTGTGGGACAGAGGAACACTCAGCCCACGCCTGCCTGGGGCAGCCCTGAGCACCAGGATTCTGTCACCAGGAGAATCCCGGGGTTTTTAAGGCTGGAAAAGACCTTGAAGATCATTCAAGAGCAGGGTCACCACTGAGCCCTGTCCCCAAGTGCCACATCCACCTGTGCTCTGAACATTCCCAGGGGTGGGCACTCCTCCAGCCTGCTCCAAAGCCTTACAACCCTTCCCATGAAATAATGTTTCCAAATCTCTCATCTAAACCTCCTCCTGGGTATCCTCTCACTGTGGGCTTGATATTCCTGGGTCTGAGAGATTTTAGCTTGCTAGCAGCTGCTAACTTTTTTCCCCAAGGGAAAATTTTTCAAGAAGGCTTTTTCTCATAACAATTTTGGCAAACAACTATCCCTTCTCAAAACAACCTTTTTTTTCAGGTGGTGTTTTGCTGTTTCTCTGGTTTAACCAGTGGGATTAGAGAGGTGTCATTCCTATTCACCAATCATGTTAAGTCTGTATCAGAACACCTTATAAAAGGCAGTAAAAATTAGACAATAAGGTTTTTTTTGTATGCTCTCTGCCTTCTGAAATATTTGGAGCCTCTCACCTTTCTTTCATCTTCTACAACAACATCTCAGCTCCCTCTCCCAACGCTCACCACGGATTTTGGAGATTTTCCCGGCACAAACCCCCTGTGGCTGGAATTACCCCGGGAAGAGCTCCCACCTCGGAGCCTGAGGGCGAGGCTGGCACTTTGGCTGCAGGGGAGGTGGGTCTGCTGCTCCTCTCGGGCAGCTCAAAGGACAGATCCCTCCTGCTGCAGTCTCGGGGCTTCTTCTTCTTCTCGGCGTCCAGGTCGCGCGGCTCCGAGCCCGAGTGGCTCTCGGCCCGGGTCAGCACTCCTGTCAGGAAGTCTGCAATCTCATCCTGGGAATTTTGGGATAAACAGTGGCATTCAGGTCTCTGAGCAGTGCATCTCCACAGCTTGAAGCAAGGACATGAAGCATTCCCGAGGGGATAGGTGGATGAGGCGCTGTGGGTTTGGTATTTTGCAGAAAACCCCCAAAACCTTGTGGAGAGGATGCAGATTTCTCAGTGAAGCCCTCAAATCACTGATTTAGGAAAAAAACCCACCATGGTTTCCCCCAAAATGCTGCTGTGACCCCAGGCAGAGGTGTTGGGACACTCAGGAAACTGCTCCCTGGTTAGGGTGCAGCCCCAGGGATCTCAGGGATCCCTTCCAAACCCTCCTGAGGTGATGATTCCCTCCAATCCAACCCATTCCAACTGTACCCTAGAGCATTCCAGCACAGACTCTTTCCTTTTTGAGGTGCAAAGGGAAGATCCCTGTGGTTACCTGGATGCACCTGTCCACCATGCTCTGGGTCAGGCCTTCTGACTTCTTTTTGGCTTTGCTTATCCTAGGGATGAAAAAGAACCAAAACAGGTGGAAATTCAAACTTTTCCACAAGCACACTCCCATCACTCATCACCTGATGAGGAAAAAGATCCTTTTTGGAACACCCCAAAGCATTCTGCACAGCCAATCTGACATTTCAGTGCTCTGTCTTCACACCCAGTGCCAGCTTTAGGTTTCTTTCTTTCCTCTCCTTTACTGATTTTCACTACTGGAGATTCCTGACTCCAAAATCTCCTCTGTGGTGCTGGGCCCAGCCTGGGTCAGGCCCATTCCCATACAGGTTTTTCCTGCAGTTATTCCCAACACAGACAAGCCTGGAGCATTTTCATGCAATTCCCACCTTGTTCCAGCACCAAATTTGTCCTCAGCACACGCAGGTGCTGGTCAGAATTAACAGGAAGGGAGAACCCACCTGGCAGAGCCTCACCTGAGGTTGTCATCTGCCCCTCCCACCACCACCATGCTGTTATCCGCCCGGATCTTCTCCCGGAAATCCTCCATGGCCTCGACGTTGCACTGCAGGGAGTTCTGCCCGATGACGAAGAGCACCGGGGTCTTCATCTCCAGGAGGGGATCATCCACATCCTGGGGGAACAACGCAGAGGGGAGCAGGGTGAGTCCCAACGGGATTTGCTGAGGCCAGAGGGAAACTGCTAGAGCTGCACCCTGCTCCAGGAGATGGAGCAGGAAGTGCCTTTCCAATGGAATCCCACTGCGCTTGGAATCAGCCACTTCCCAGAGTGATGGAATCCAGCAGCATTCCCTATCCGGACACACACGGAGCAAGAGGGAAAAACCTGGGGTGAAAATGGCACAGAAAATGAGGGACAGGGGACAGGGAGAAGCAGGGACACAGATAACAGGGACTCAGGCCCCCAGCAAGGAGCTCCAAAACCACCCCAGAGCAGAGACAAGCCAAGAGCACTCCTCACACCAGCCAGGGCATCCAGAATCCCACCAGGGTCGCTACAGCTCCTCCTCTGAGAGTAGCAGCTCCTCCAAACAACAATCACACACATTCTCCCAAAAATCAGCCAATTATCGCAGGACTTCCAAGAACAATCCCACAAAACAAGCCAGGGAGGTTTGAGGACGAGCAGAGTTCTTTAAACAGCTGCATCTGGTCCTTACCCCTCTGGGGCCGTCCACGGTGAGCAGTGGGAAGCCAAGGCACACGACAGCAGTGACATATTCCATCACAGACACCTGGGCAGGAGAGAGCAGTCAGCATTCCCAGAGCCCTGCAGTGACAGATTCCATCACAGACACCTGGGCAGGAGAGAGCAGTCAGCATCCCAGAGCCCTGCAGTGACAGATTCCTCCATGGAAACCTAGGCAGGGGGAGAGCAGTCAGCATTCCCAGAGCCCTGCACATGCCAGGAATGGAGGATGATTTGCCAGGCACAAACACCATAATAGCAATACTTGGGGATTAACACAGTGATTAAAAAACATTAAATGACTCAAATTGCAAAGGGCCCATGAGCACAGAGGTCAAAGCCAGGCCCTGGAATGAGCACAGGGACAAAGAGAACCTCAACAGTCACTGAACTCCAGCTCTGAGCTGGGGCTGCCAAGGGGGATCCGGGACAATCACAGAGCCCTGGAATGGTTTGGGAAGGACCTTGGAGCCCATCCCACCCCACCCCTGCCATGGGCAGAGACACCTTCCACTATCCCAGGCTGCTCCAAGCCCCCTCCAGCCTGGTCTTGGACACTTCCCAGGATGGAGCAGCCACAGTTCCTCTGGGAATTCCGTCCCAGCCAGGAATTCTTTCCCAATCTCCCATGCATCCCTGCCCTCTGGCAGTGGGAGCCATTCTTTGTGTCCTGTCCCTCCATCCCTTGTCCCCAGTCCCTCTTCAGCTCTCCTGGAGCCCCTTTAGGCCCTGCCGGGGCTCTGAGCTCTCCCTGGAGCCTTCTCTTGTCCAGGTGAACATTCCCAGCACTCCCAGCCCGGCTCCAGCCCTGGGGCAGCTCCGTGGCCTCCTCTGGGGCTGCTCTAACACATCCACACCCCCCCTGTGCCCCCCTGAGGACAGAGCACTGGGACACTCACGTGACAGGCCACCAAAGCACCCGTGTTCCACCCGATCAGGATGATCTGCTTGTGGGAGAAGTGGTTGTGGATCTGTGGGACACAAAGCAAAACCACGGCTGCAGAGCTGGGACAGACACTGGGACAAGCCCAGGGTGGCACAGCAGCCCTGGGCACGGGGCAGGGGACACAGGGGACCCGCTGCTGTCCCTCACCTCGGCCACCTTGCCTCTGACAGCGCCGATCATGTGCTCCAGGCACTGCAGCACCCCCACCCCGCTGCCATTGTTCAGCAGGGACGTGGAGATGGGGATCACCTGTGTGGGAAAGGGGACATCAGGGACAGCCAGCAGGGCTAGGGACAGCACCAGGGACAGCCAGCAGGGCTAGGGACAGCACCAGGGACAGCGAGTAGGGCTGGGGACAGCGTCAGGGACAGCGAGTAGGGCTGGGGACAGCACCAGGGACAGCCAGCAGGGCTAGGGACAGCACCAGGGACAGCGAGTAGGGCTGGGGACAGACAGCAGGGCTGGGGACAGCACCAGGGACAATCAAGCCAGTGCTGAGGACAGCCAGCAGCACAGGCTGGAGCAGCACAGGCTGGAGCAGCACAGGCTGGAGCAGCACAGGCTGGAGCAGCACAGGCTGGAGCAGCACAGGCTGGAGCAGCACAGGCTGGAGCAGCACAGGCTGGAGCAGCACAGGCTGGAGCAGCACAGGCTGGAGCAGCACAGGCTGGAGCAGCACAGGCTGGAGCAGCACAGGCTGGAGCAGCACAGGCCATGCAGGACCTGGTGCTTTCTCCTCTTCTCTCCCACGGGATTCTCACTACTAAACCCAGAGGGGATGGAGAATTCCCCAGACTCCCTGCAGGACCAGCTCTGCCCCACAGCAACCCCACAGAGACGGCCCCCCAGAGACGGCCCCACAGACCTTTCCCAGGCAGGAGAGCTGGGACTGCCAGAAGCGGTGCCGTCGGGACGTGGGGAACATGGAGTTGGCGGGGCCGGAGGAGGCGATGAGGATCAGGGGGGATCCGGGCAGTTTGCTCTGCAAAGTTCAGCAGGATCCACGTCAGGGACAGCAGCTTTCCCAGGAAAGGCCTCCCTGCCCCTCAGGGAACAGGGAAGGATCTTGCACAGCTCCTGAACGGATTCTTTTCCCAAGCCAGCCCCACAGAGACAGCCCCACAGAGCTCCCTCAGGAGAGCCAGGAGAATTTCTCCCACAGAAGGGACTCTCCTTTCTGAGGGACAGCTCCGATCCCTGCTCCGTGTGACAGGGACAGCACCAGGGAACGGCCGGGGCTGGGCCAGGGCAGGTTCAGGCTGGATTTTGGGAAAGGTTCTTCCCCAGAGGGTGCCGGGCATTGCCCAGGGAATGGCACAGCCCCGAGGCTGCTGCAGGAGAGCTGGGACAGCACTGCCAGGGGGAATTTGGGGTGTCTGTGCAGGGCCAGGGGGGAATTTGGGGTGTCTGTGCAGGGCTGCCAGGGGGAATTTGGGGTGTCTGTGCAGGGCCAGGGCTTGCACTGATGATCCATGTGGGTCCTTCCAGCCCAGCACATTCTATGATCCCACCAAAATCATGGCTCAGAGAAGCCCAGAGCTGCCTGCCCCTCAAGGCTACGTGACCCCAGGGTGGGAATTTCCTCCCGCCTGCCCCAGGCTGTGTGGAAGGACGGAGTGCAGCCCCTCTCACCCCCTCGTTGGCCAGGCGGGCCAGCCTGTCCGACTGCAGTGCTTTGTGGATCTTGTTGAAGAGCTTGTTCTGGGCCATGCTCCAGCCCGTCCTGCTGGACAGACACACAGGGCTCACCCACAGTCACCAAACCATTCCTGCTTCCTTCGCTCTGGAACTGCCACCCCACCTGCTGATGTGCTCCTCCCAGCCCGGGATCCCTCTCCCTGGCACTCCTGGCCCGGATTCCCATTCCCTACCATTCCCAGCCCTGCCATCCCCACCTGTTTACGTGCTCCTCCCAGCCTGGATTCCTATTCCCTGCCATCCCCATTCCCAGCCTACACTCAGATTTCCAGCCCATATCTCCATCCCCATTCCCATATCCCCACCTGCTGACGTGCTCCTCCCAGCCCACATCCCCATCCCCTGCCATTCTGAACCCATATCCTCGTTCCCATATCCCAGCTCCCTGACACTCCCATTCCCATTCCTAGCTCATATCCCCAGTTGCTGACATGCTCCTCCCAGCCCACATCCCCATCCCCTGCCATTCCCAGCCCATAACCCCATTCCCATATCCCCTTTCCCTGCCACTCCCATTCCCATTCCCAGCCCATATCCCCACCTGCTGACATGCTTCTCCCAACCTATATCCCTGTACCCATATCCCCAGCTGCTGATATGCTCCTCCCAGCCTGTATCCCCATTCCCAGCGCATAGCCCCATTCGCATACCCCCATTCCCAGCATATATCCCCATTCCCAGTGCATATTCCCATTCCCATACCCCCATTCCCAGCCCATATCCCCATGTCCCCATTCCCATATTCCCAGCACCTGCTGACGTGCTCCTCCCAGCCCATATCCCCATTCCCAGCCCATATTCCCATCCCCTGCCATTCCCATACCCCCAGCACCTGCTGACATACTCCACCCAGCCCATATCCCCATTCCCAC
>VZUI01020729.1:0-28400 GCA_013401135.1 Cettia cetti
GAAGCCACATCCTTAATTGGTACACTCATATCAATCACACCTCAGTGATTTCAGTCCAGATACTATTACACTAGCTACATGGATCTCTTTGATCAGAGAACAGATTAAAATTGTTCTGAGAAAATAATTTCTTGGGACTGACTCAAGAGAATCTTTAATAACATCCAGTGAATAAAAATCATCCTAGCATCCTAGCCATAGCATACCTTCTACTTACAGACACTGTGTTTTGAGGCTGAGAGAAATGGAAATCAACAGGTTTGGCACAAAAGAAACTTTATGCCTTAACCACAGAAGAGAGGATAGGGAAGGCTCTTTGCAGATCCTTTTTCAGCAGTGAGAGCACTCACACAGGAAATCCAGAGTCCAAAAAAATTCTTCCAGATTCAGAAAGAACACTTTGTCCCTCTCACCAGGCAGAACACACTGCAAAAAGGTACCTGAAAGCACATTCCCTCAGTCTGCATATGTTCCCTCACAGATGCTTTCATCCATTAGCCAGGGACTCAAGTTCCTGGGCAGGTTGCACACAAAGGTGGTTTCTAATTCCATATGAATCAGATCACCTCATCCTTGTCAATCCTTTTCATTTTTTGAAACAGCAACAACAACAAAAAAAGTACTTCCAGACCCTTTTCTATATCTCTGTTTCCCCACCTATAATCAATTACTCAGAAGAGTACACTAGTGACAGCTCTTTGGCAACTCAAAGGATGAAATTGTGGTGGAATTGAAGAATTACAGTTTCTAACTCCCCCCTTTTCTACTGTAGAGCCAAAGTCCTCATTGTTTTAATTTAGAGGAGAGATTAGTACCAACTATGTTTTGACTCTTATCTTTGCTGAACAAAAAGTTATATAATGTTTCAGGAAATGAGTTTAAGTGAATGCAACCATCTTTTTCACAGTACTAAATGCTTTAAAAAGAATCTGGTTTGTCCATTCTGGCAGCTTATGTTTATTCAAGACAGACAAGGCACAGGCAGTAAAAAAGCAAAAAAATCCCTGAGCTGAAGTACAAAAAGACCAGTTGAAATTTAAAAGCAATCTTCTTGTCTAGAATCCCTATAGCTCTATAAAACTGAAAAAAGCAGGTGTCACTCAGGCTAGTAGCAATTTTTGTGATAGTGCTGGTCTACTGGCATGTCTGAGGAGATGTTCACAAATGCATATTTTAGAGACAGAATCATTATTTCAACAGGCGTATTAAGGACAATGTTAAGAACACAAGTAACCTAAAGAGAATACATGACACAAATAGATCCTGCCATAGGGAAGATCTTGGGGTGTTTCAGGATGTGTGACTAAGAGGCAAGATAGAAGAAAAGGCAGTTAAAGGGAGCACAATGAGAGCATTCTATACCATTGTTTTGAAATGAATGTTTATCAGTTTTCCATGAATCACCAACTGCACTTTAAATATCAGCGCCTGTATTCTTCAAGAGACTATAAATACACCCAGTTTTATTTGCCTGTTCCAGAGAAAGCTGTGAAAATTGTGGCTTCTGTTCCTAGTATATAGCAATGATGGAAATTTGTCACAGGACCTCAAGAACAGGTTTTGTTTCTTTGAGATGTGAATGACAAAATACTGCTGTACACTGTCACATCCCTTTCTGACGGTCAAGAGCCTTATCAATCTGTTTGATAATGACACTCCTGATGGTTTTTTGACTAGACTTTTTTCTCCCTCAAATGGCTCTGGTTCTACAAAACATCACTGGTTATATTGGTTTGTATTTGGTAACACTTGGTTATCTTGGAAGTTTAAATCTGCATGAATCCATTCAGCTAGTGGAGCTTTAAACCCTTTTGCTGGCTTTTAGCAAACCTCATCTGTCTTGTACTTAGAGCTGTGCTCAGGTGTTTCTCCAAGTGAGCAAAGTACGAGGGGAGCAGCTTGTGCAGAGCCACACAGCAGAACCCAGCAAGGGATCAATCCTTTCCTACACAATTTCTCACAGGGGGAAGGAGTGGGAAGCGTCCAACTACTGAGCAGCATAAACACAGAGGAGCTGCTGAACAGCCGATTTCTGTCTCAAACACCAGGACCACTCATTCCTTACAGACTTCAAAGAAAACACAAGAAACTTAAGGTTTAGCCTTCTCTAAGATGCCTTTCCCTTGCAGTGTGATGTACCTGAAATCCACACATCAGCTGTCTTACTCAAAGTCATCCAAGGATTTGGACTAATGTTTCTTTGTCAAACTTTTAAGCAGAGAGCAAGCAATTTTGTGTATGAAAGAGTACAGCTAAGGAACCTGTACATCCCAGTCCTAACACCAGGAAAAATTAAGAGCAGGGGAAATAGACATGGGGCTACATTTGCAGTGTTATCTGAAGTCTGCTGATATATTTGTCTATTTTCTAAGCACTGTGAAGTGACCCTTAATATGTTTTCTTAGTCAACGTGGCACATCATGGAGCGAATCAATAGCACCACTGCACTGCAATTGTTTGATGCAGGTCAGATCTTCAAAAACCTGGAGGATACTTTGAACAGTGAGGAAAGAATGCTGTGCCAGCCGGTGCTCCACGTACTGTGCAGGGAACAGGCATGGATCTAGGTGGAAATGAATAGGGAATTACACAAAAACCCTACTGAATTGTAGATGTTTCTCTTCCGTGAAAAAATACAAGTTCCAAGGAATCACAGATTTTGAAGAAAAAGCAACATGCTGTGCATATATCTCTGAAAAGAGTGAGATGGTAGTTGTATAATGCACATACCTAATAGGCCTAAAGGAAAAAAAAAGAACTTCAAAGGGAATATTTGTGCATTTCCTTTTAGATTACTTTATGGGGAAAACAGGTTGTTAAATATTTTATAGTTGTGTTTTGTATCAAACTCTGTTTAGAGTTATGTTATGTCTAAAGTTTTTTGAAGCATAGTTGTATTTGTAATCAGAATGGTAACTTGACAGTACAACTGCTTTTCATGGAAATCTATGTGGATTTAGGTGGACTTCCTGAGCACAGACCAAATGCCAACACTTTCAGGCTGCAGCTATCCCTGTTCCAAGAGACAAAGAACGTGGATACCTTTCCTTCCCACTGTGGCTGTTGGAAAATTGTGGGGTTTCTGCATTAGTCAGCACAAGTAGAACTTGTTTTTCCCATTAATTGCACCAGCAGGGTATATAATAAACAGCTGCCTCAGAGGAAATAGGAATGAGAAGGGATAATACAAAAGGAGAGTCCACTGTAATGAATACAGTGGTTCTGTTCCACCATGTTCATTCTCTTGCTGGCATCTGTGAACAGAAATAAAAATTTCAGTTTGGATGCAGTCACTTACAGACTGGTGGGCTCCAATATTCCCAAGGCACACAGAGGGATTTAGCCCACAGGGGAATACTGAGCGTGTGTTCCTGTCCCAGAACTTTGCAGTCTCAGTGTAAAATCCGAGGCTATTTTTTAAGCACAGCCTTTGAGGGGGAGTTTCTAAGCTTAAGACAAGGACACAGATTCTGCACAGAGAGATGCTTGAGTAGAGGTGTGCAGTCACGGTCCCTAAAGAGAAACACCCAAATACAGACACAAGGTAAAGGGAAATACCTTCTTTCAGGGTTACCTGATTTAACAGGAATATAGCTTTCCCATTTCAGAAAAGAGAACATTCAGTATCCAAAACAGCTTAGAGATCAAATGAACTGAAATGCCCTCCTACCTCTGTTGTTTGTTTTCTTCTCTTTCTTTCAACTGTCCCACTATAAGAACTGCAGGAAATGGCAGGTTCTGCTCATATGCATATATACTTCTATAAACAGTGATATAAAATCCAGGCCCCTAACCCTGCATGCAAGGAATTTTTCTTGTCTTTGAAATAAAGCTTTTAAAAGAAATCTTAATAGGAAAAAATACCCCATAACTTTCTCCTGGGAACCAGAGAGTCTACTTACATATGAGAGTCAAACACTAAATGCATTTTGTTGATGGAGTTACAGTGAAAGTTTCAAGGGGAGGTCTCCAAATAAATTCAAGTGCATTAGACATCCAAATTCTAATGCAAACCAAGTGGTTTAGCAGTTTCAAATAACACAGCATAAGTACACAATTCAAGACCTAAAGTGCAAGCTTTGTACCCATAAAGGAAGGGGATTTACTTAGGAAACCAAATTGTGAAGCTGTTCTCTACCTTACCATTTCTTTCCAAAACATTGGAGAGGTTGAACTTTCCTCCTTGGAAGGGTTGTGGACAGTGCAAAGGCAGAAAACCTGAGAGCAGCATTCCACAGCATCACCTAAGAAAGGAACAGTGATCTCTGGCTGTGCTTAAATAGGGCCCAGGCAGGGGCTGCAGGGTCACAGGTGAGGCTGAGCAAGGATGTTAAGATGGAGCAAGGCTTCTGACAGACACACACAGTTTGTGCTTGGAAAATTAAACTTCCAACCTCCATCTTTCCAGTTTTTCATGTTGTTTCCCATGCTAATGCAGATAAGGATGCCGCTTTCCTTACTATGGCAATAGAAGTTACTAAGAGGAAAATTTTCAAATAGACCAGAATGTTTTAGAAGCGTGACTCTTGATAATTGCCAGTGAAAGTTATATTCTTTAATATATCATTTGTGTACTTCCATATGCCTCACCCAGAGTGGAAAAGATTTCTGGAAAGGAGGATGAGAGGAAGGAGCCTTAAGGCTATTTCTTCTCCCAGTGAAATCCCTCTGTCCTCTCTTGAGAACTCCCAAATCCTGTGCCAGTTAAATGAACCAAGCTGAGTGCACATGAACAGGCCATACACACATCAGTGTGGCCATAGCAGCAGAAAGAATGGCAATGAAATGGCAGCAGAATTGGGAGGGAGTAATTTAAAGCAGGGAGGAAGAGGCCTTTCCCCATGGGAAGTGACTGTGCCCTAGAGAACAGCCCTGTGCTCCCCTTGCTCTTGGCTTGGTCCTGCAGTTGGGCCATTGTGGTTCTGCTGGGCGTGCCCTGGGCACGGTGCAGGGCTGGGCTGACCAGAGAGTCCTTGGGCTGCCTCGGGTAATGTGTGACACTCCTGGCCACCGTGGCCTTTGCAATGCTAAAATAAGCTATGCTCTCTCTTTTTGAAACCGTCCCTCTCTCAACGTGTTATTAAAATATATCAATGTTCCTTCAGTCCATGGGTCAGTGGTTAAATCTGCTGTCAATTACCAATCAAAGTGTGAATGAAATGAAGAACAAATGGTCTAACTTCATCAGTGTTGTTTTTCTCTTTTTCCCCTAGATAATAATACCTTAAAATAGAATGCCTTATTAACCACAGACCTGAAGGTTAATAAGTACATCAACAAAACAAATGCAGTAAATTAAAACAATGCATTAACATTCATTAGTATTTCGCTGTTGATTCCCAAACATGCTGCTATTGCTATTGTGCTATTATCAGGCAATAATTGTTATGTCAAAAGATAGGACCCATATGGTTCAACGAGATCCTCTGGGAGCTTCTGCTGTGTGAAAGTCAATCAAAAATACGATTCTATACGGAAAGATGTGGACACGGGAGAGTTGCTGTCAGTATCTGCAACCCATGTGAGAGGCTCAAGTGACTGTTTTAAATAAAAGTTTTTAAATCTAGGGGAAAAAGAAGTGAGAGTTAGAAAACTAGCAGTAAAATCAATAGGTTTGTTCAAAGCATCTAAAACTCAAATGGTATCCAGTCTATGCCAGACTGGATACCATTATCCCATCAATAGAAAATACCCTCTAACACCTCAGAAAAATTCAAACTTTATATATATATTTTCCTACACATAATAACAGATCCAGATGAGCTAAACCAGGCTGCTTTGAATAGCACTCATCCTCTGAAATACCCACAATTTTTAGGTGAGACCAGAATAAATAGAGGGTGACAAACATAATGCACTGAAGATCCCAGCTGAAGTTGTCTGCCGTCCTACATTAAATCCTGTCTTACAACTCAGGTCCTCGTGGTAAACAATTAATCCACATAATTAATTTCCAACATGTCGTAACATAGGAGATGATCAAATATCAGGGCTGTCTCTTCTTCTCCTTCAGCTGCTCTCATCTTCATGTGTCTCCTGGCCATCCTGCTGGAAGGACTCAGGACAAGCCAAAGGTATTGTGCCTTGGGTTCCAGTGCCATCTGATGTTCACCTGGGACCAGCGTGCTCCAAAAGGGCTTTTGTGGCTTGTTCCCTGCACTGTGCTGTGGCACCTGGCTGTGACAATCCCATCTTCACAGTGGTTATTTGCCTTAAGCTCTCTGCAGCCTCACCACCTTCCTCTTTCCCCGCAGCTTTGCCTCCTCACCTTTTCTTCTACAGCTTTTCCCTGTACCCAGAAGCAGAGCCAGGTGGTGGCTGCCTTGCTCTCTCTGCCCATGCCTCCAGCCTGTGCAGCTTCCAGCAGCCCCCCCTGTTACCTCTGGCTGACCTGTGCTCCCACAGAGGGCTTGTTCATATCACTGCTGGTGATTCATAAGGTTTGGGGGGCCCTACAAATGAACAGAAGCCATAACTGTAGTGTCTTGGAACAGCCCTCGGATGACATCACCGTGTTTGCACTTTTATGTCTCCTTCACAAGTTCATTATAAATTTCTGTGTGCTGCTGGGGTCAGTGTTTAATATCAGGAGCTGTTGTGCCCAGCTCTATCTCACTGTTCTATCTGGCAGTTTGTATTTACCAGGCACACACGGGCTGGGAAGGGTTGCGTAAGCTGCTTTCTGTGGCAGGTTTCTATTCACCATCTGCTTGACTGAAAAAATATCTTTTTCAGTTAGCACACTGGGTCTGGTGTTTGCATCTTTTGTTTCCTTCCAGATGCAATCTCAGAAACACAGGAGGGGCTGTGAGGCTTTGGAGGGGAGGAAAGGCCTTTTGAAACAGCTCTTTTACCCAGCTAAAAAACACATTGTCCCTGCTTGGACACTGCAGGAAACTTGACGTCCTGAAAAGCCACTTTCCCTGTACCCAGCTACTTTCCATGGTACTGCTTTATCACAAAGGAGATAAAACTGCAAGCCTCTTTCTAAATATACCTTCGTCCTGTTTCTGGGCTGTTTTCCTAAGGAAACCAGGATCTGTGCTCACCATCACCTCTCTCCCCTCCTTCCTGAGCTGCTCTTGAGCCTCTGACTTATTTCTGCCCCGTTTGGAAGAGGAGACATAAAACTAAGTTCCCACATTTCACAGGAAAGGGGAGAGGCCTATTAATGACCTCAACAAGAGATGTGGAGTAAGAGTCCACCCCTTGCAAGAAACTCAGGTGGCCACTCTGGAGAGGGATGTTCTGAACGCCCTGTTCATGAAAAATTGTTTTAAACAGAACTTGCAGCTCAGCAGACACAAATACACACAAGTAAATCCATAGGAAACTGCTCATGGGACTGCCCTTTTTCAGCAAGTCTCTCTGGCTAAGAATATCAAGCAGTAGCAGAGACTGGGCAAGCAGAACCTCCCTAGAAAGGCCAGGATGGGCAGCAGCAACAGCAGCCCAAGTGATGTGTGGTGAGATATGTATTTCTGGATGACACAAACCCAGAGTCCTCAGGGGGAAAAGCTTCTGTTTGCACAGCAGCTTGAGGAAAGGCAGGCTGTAAAATCACAGGTGAACAGCCAGAGGAGCTGAGGTCAGGCACACACACCATATAAGTCCCTGAAGCAGTCCCAGGTCTGGGATTCATCCAACAGCACAGGCATTGCCACACAAAGGGTAGCAGCAGAAGCAAGGGCTGCTGATCCACTCCAGTGAGAGTTTCTGAGAGCAGCCTCCCTATGGCCAGGCTGCACGAACAGGGTGTGCACACTGCCACAGCCCCTGCTCTGGCAGCTCTGGGTGTGCCCCACACACCACCTCTTCCTTCCATTCAGTGTAGGGAAGGCACTGCCATGCACTGGTGCCTGGCTGCTGGCAGCAGGGACTTGGCAGCTCTGTCGGCCCTAGCTCCTGGAGGATGAAGCTAAACCATGCCCCAGATGTGTTTCCTGGGAGAGAATGGGACAGCTGTAGGGAGGAGAGGTGCACCAGTCACAGTTCCCCATGGTGGCCCAGGCTCAACAGACATCACCTGGAAGGTGACCACCAAGGTGATGCACAAAACGCTTCTGAGGCCCAAGTAATGCCCTACATGAAAGAGCCTGGGTGTCCCTGTGCCCTTTGGCTGTTCACAGGGTGTAAGGCAGCCTCAGCTGCTCTTGAGCACATACCACTGGCAGCTGAAATTCACTGCCATAAGTACATAAGGACAGAGGGATCAAATTGTGTTTTCTTCTTATGTGCTGTTCCTTCAGTCATGGCTCACTGTTATCTCATTCTGCTGGGAGAAATATTATATGCTTCGAGCACAGATGGAAGATTGAAACTTTTATTTTTAAGCTATAATAAACTAAATGTTTAGAGGAGAAAGCCAAAGGTAGCATCTACTCTCATGGTGTGTGGTTTTCAAGCAGAGCAGGCATACACCTCCTGCAGGATATGTAACCCAAAATTTGCTTTAAGGGTTATAGCTTGTTTACAAGGTTCAGCCAGAGCACAAAGCACAAAGAAAGCATCTGGCCAAGATCCCTTTGTGCACTTTAGCAGCCTGCAAATGAGATCTAGCATTTATATGTATTAATAAAGCAAAAATCATCGAAACAGTTTTCAAATGAAAGTTTTCTGTAAAAACTCTTGACAGCTCATCAGCAGCACTCAGACTCTGTGCTCTGTGTCTCAGGCTGCCACTCGCTGAAGCTGTAGTATCACTCAGGAAGTCAGGTTTTAGGTTATAGGTACACAGATAAGACAAATGAAGATTTTTTTTAAAAGGTGAAATTGGTAAAATAATGGTGCTTCAGTTAATAGAGTAATCAATCCTCTGTAGAGATTCCCATCTGCCTTGGCACGGTCTGGAGGAGGCAAACATTGTAATCTGAGCCATACATTCTTTTGCCAACTGCTTTACTTCCAGCTCTGGTTAGGAGCATTGTATTCTGCATGAAGCAACAGAAGTCTTGAGGACCAGGACATTTTAACACCACATTTCTCCTATTTATGTGGAGTAGTTTATTAAAATCAGTTCAGCCATCGATATGCGCTGAGGTTGTTGACATGGTATGAATCACAGAGCTAGGCCAGGAATTACCTTTAAGGAAAATACCCCAATAATGAACAGCAGCATAAAATAAAAAGATCTTATATCCCATAGGTATTCATTTTGCAGGAGTAAGAGGCTAGACCTGCAATCACAGTGAGGGTCTGTCAGCCAGCAGCTGCCAGACTTGCTCCAACAGCTGGGTATCTCTTACACATCCATCCAGGCACAGGACCTCCTATAGCATTTTCTTATATCTTTTATGGAAAGCTTGGGATGAAGTAGAATCTTAAATGTTGGGCTTTGTCAGGGGGATCACAACCTAGAGAGCTGGTTTTGGGCCACAGTACCCAGGTATGCAGGAGGTCTAGAAAGGAGGATTTGGATATAGCTGTGTTGACTGGGAGGATCATGGCACTGTATCCATCATCTGCCAGCCAGCAAAGCTTCCTCAGGAGGTGTTCATTTTGGCTTAGAATGGGATTATGCAATTCCCACTGTCTCCTATGTACACTCTATATATTAGAACATCTGTCATGAAAGAAGATTTAGTTGTTCACTGTCAGTTTCTATTTGGTGAGTTAGCTGGGTGCTAACACCCAGTATTCTTTTAAATATGCAGAAGGCTTGCATCATAATAATAGTAAAAATATTTGTATATAGAATATTACTGAGGTCCTTCTCAAACTATTTCTTGTTCATCTGTATTTAAATCTGAGTGCACATATTTTATATTCAGTAACTACTTAGTGGCAGTTTAAGGCAAGTTTTTTTTCATTCATGGTGAATCATACCTTTTGATACACAGGTTTCATTCAAAATGGGTTGAATCATTTTGGTTTTGCTATCTCAAATCTTTGTTCTCTAAAAAAGGTCTATTTTTAATATGGTTTTCACCTTCTCAATCTAAAAGCATGCAATCTTTCCCAAAGATTACTTTCTTCCCTGATATTTTTAATAACTATTTCAGTGATATGAGTAGCTGTGTGTACAAAACAAGATAAACACACAATCTGCCCACACCCAAACCCAGGTGGAGGTTCAAGCTATCTCCAAAACATCCCCAACCAAGACAAAGAGAAGCAGCACCAGGAAAATGCAGAAGAACCTTGGCCATCTCAGGGCTCTTGCTGAGCAAGATCCTGGCAACATCCGCTTTTATTGTCTGCTGAGTTGCTTGATCTGGGATAAGATAGGTATGCACAGGGTACATGGTGTACAAATTACTACTGCTTGCTTTTCTTCATGATATTTGTGGCTTTGTTTTCCTTTGCAAGGTCCTGCTTTCATCCAACTCTCTGAGAGAAAAACCAGCCTGAGAACAGGGAGTGTCTATGTCAAATCCACTGGGAAGACTAAGTAAGACAATCCTGAAAACAAGAAAGAAATACATACCTGTGCCTAACAGGTAGATATGACTCTGGGAATAAAAGTAGAAACCAAATTTAAAAAAAGAACCCAAACCATTCTTCCTGAGAAAAGTATTGGAGTTATCCTGGAAACGTATTCTTAGAGAGTAGTGGTCAAATCCTCCTAGAATTTTCCCATACATGGTAAGGGAGTTTTAGCAGGAGCAACATATACAAGTGCATCTGTAAATATGCATCTATAAATTAATGGTATACAAGTTACTAGGTACAATGTGGACTTAAGAGCTCAGACAATGTTTCGTGTTGGTTTTCAAGCAGATTTAAAATAAAATGGAGCACAGTTCTGAAGAAGAGTTCAGCAAAACCATTTCAATATGTCAGACAGACTACATTTTACTCTCTCAGCTCCCAGAAGAGCCAGGGTTTCTCTATAATTTCCAGGGGAAAATCACACGTAATATAATCCTTTAGTAAAAAGAACAGACCTCATAGTGCAAAGGAAAACAAACTTTATTTCCCAGATGAGATTAAACATTTTTTTCTCTTAACTATTAAGTAAAATAGGGAATGATAACTACAATTAAAAAACCTCACAAAAACCCAAGAAAAAAAAATAAAGGTACAAACATGTTTTTCTTCTGGGGAAAAAAAAAAGTAAAATTCTGTTCAAATAATGAAGGGAAGTTCCAGCCTTTTTTCTTCCCTTTTTTTTTTTTATTTTTGAGAGGTTGAGTATATGGTATATAGTGGTATATGGTATATGTTACAACTTCTCCCATTAGTAATTTGACAACAGCATCTCTTTTTTGTTTTTTGTGGCACCTAATTCCCCCTTTCTGCCCTAAATCCAAAGTCAGCACATCAAATGAGCCTTTGTGAAGCAGCAGATTGTGACAAGCAGCCTGCTTTTACCTATCAAGATCAATGATGTATGAAGCTTGCATGTTAAAAAGCATTAAAATGTGTCCAAAACTGATCCTGCCATATGTTTTGAGGCTTTCACCACACAGAACCACCAAGTAAGAACATATTTTCCTGCCTAAGGAGACAATTTTTCCACATCAGCTTAGTGCCTCTGTTGTTTCAGCAGGAGCACATTCATTGTGCTCCTGAACCTCATTTCTTTCATGCATGTGTGTTCACTGCACTTTGTCAGCTATGGCATTGTTTTTTAGAGCCTGAAATCTGAGCACTTCCCAGGAAGCCCTTAATAGCAGCCAGGCTCTAGGTCATGCTTATCATGTGTGAACCACTGTTTCTTTGGATCTTTAATACTGATTAACCAACCAAATAATAAATTGGATTGAGAGGGAAATCTTTGGGGAGGAAAGAACAGATTCAATTTAATTACAACAGCATATCTTGATTATTTCTTGTATTAATACTAGGATTCTGCACTTAACCAAGTAATCTTTGTCCTAATAATTAAGGTCATTTGTCCCTACGGGTTATTTCCCGCCTGAAACAGTCTGGAGCTGTGCAAAGGTGGTGGGCTGAGCCTGCGGGAGTGGGAGTAGAGAGACAGTGGTTCATCACAGCCACGCAGGAATGTACCTCCTTCCCAACAGAAAAACCTGGCTGGGATCATGCCAGGATCACTGCAGTGTCTTCTTTAATGCCATGAACACCTGAGAGGACTCCCGGGGTGAAAAGCAGTGGGCATGCCAAGCTTCTGGAGTGTCAGGAGGAAAACCTGGGGAGTCTCAGAGCAAAGCAACAGAGCAGGACATGGGTGCAGCTCCTATTGCCTCCTGCAGTTCCTCTGGCACCTGTGGACTTACAGATGAACCCCACAGAAATGCTGGAAAAAGCCAAAATCTCAGTTGCACTGTGCACTGGCATATACAACTATTTGTGGCCTCTCAGACTGAAACGCCCAAAGGCCACGTGCCTCGCCTCCGTCCTTCCTTAGGCAAGGATTCCATGTGGGAGACGTGCATGTAAAACCCATCAAAGCATTTGAGCTATTCCCATAAAGCCTACACTAGTATTCCACAGAAAGTTGGGCAGACCTCCAGCCATCGTTGCTCTTTCATGAAGAGGATGGACTCTGTGATCTCTCCAGGTTCTTTTAGGAGCTTCTCCTTTGTGCTGATGCTTATAATTACTGATACTTCTAATTACTGGACCTTGCCTGTATTTACACTTTTTCACCTGAAAGATGCTTATGCATTTTGAAAGGAAACTGCACCGTGAGGGCAGTTGTGTTGTTGCTGTTGTTATTCTAGTTCTTATTATTAACTTAAGAACTGCTGAAAAATGAGTCATAGTTCCTCAGGAACGTGAATAAAGTTTTTTTTTTCCTCTGGGACCTCGACGGCAGCCCAAGCATATCAGTAAATGGAGGAGAGGAGTAAACCAGTCAGAGCAGAGACACAGCAGAAGAAAAATATGAATCTATTAACTGCAGCACCACCAAGTGTCAGCATTGAAAACACCACATATTGGGAAAATATCCAATTTCTATGGGAATCACGGGATAAATGTTTAAATGAAACCAGCTTGTTGGCAACTAAGTGAAAACGGTTTAATTTTGAAAATTTCTGAAAATCAGTTTTGAAAATTGTCAGTGCCAAAGAAACCTGTAGGACTTCTTCCAAGTGCCCAGATCCATTATGTTTAGCCAAGGTAATATTAGTATTTTTGGAATATAAAATGTATTCCCAATTAACAAGGGAACAATTTAAATAGAAATTTAGATTTAAAACTTCTCAACAATTTAAATGGGTTCGTGCTTGTTAACTACACAGGCACAAGCACATCCCCAAGTACTCAGCTGCTGCCTTATGCTGCAATGTGTGCAGCAGTCACTGCTTTCAGCACAGGTGGGGATCTTCTTCATGTTACAGGGACAGACACAGCACAGGGCAACTGCCGGTGGAGGCTACTTCAGAGAAAATCTTCCTCTTTTCTGAGAGTATTATGTTATTATACGTGCATCAGAGACACAGCTTGTAGATGTAACTCTTTTCTTGTGTGAGAGAACTCGAATGCACCTGCTTGTTGAGCGTCACATCCCCTGGCCACACGCTGCCATGTCAGCATGTTCCTCACAGCTCTGGATCACCGGAGCTGGAGCATGGCCAGTGGCTCCAACAGAGAGGTACCTGCCTCTGCCTTGTCAACAACTGGCAGGGACTGCATATAAGTGGCACCACTGCTTTTATTTTTCAGGGTATAGTAAGCAAAAAAAATTATTGAGGCCTTTTTTGTTTCCAAGCATTGTTAGATTCTCTGTCCCTTACTGCTAGCATTTATCTAAGGTGCTTTTATAGGCTTCCCAGACAAACCAAAGAAGTTCTAGTTTAAATCCTTCTAGTCCTTTGAGCTAGCTTTTCTGATCCAAAATTAAAATCTTCAGCAGGAATGAAGAGACATGGCACTTCCAGCTAAAACAAAGAAACTCTCACAACCCATCTATTTCCATGGCACATTTTGACAGTAAACCACTATCTTTTTTTTTTTTTCATTATTTTCATTTCCTAATTTGTCTTGCCTGCCAGCAGCTTCACGTTGCTGTTCATGCCAGTGCCAGTACTGCACACTCCCCTGCTGAGTATCTCTTACTTGGCAGAGTGGGAGAAGGCAGAGCATCATGCTACCACAGCTTCCCAGCCAGTGCTGGCCTGGGGATTGCTCTGGCTGCCACAGGAGGACATCCCTGTCCTTCTGATTAATGATGTCACCTTCTCAAGCTGGACATAGTCCCCCCAGTCCCTTGTGCAAGTCTGAAAACATTATCATAGCTCATGACTATGGAAAGGAGAGCACTGAGGGCAAAACCCCATCTCAAAGTACTGTGGCCAAGCAAGATGAGCTGAGAACCTCATCAAAAGTACTCAGCACTTTTCTTGGGGTGTCCACAGGAGCCTGGAAACCATCAGCATCTGCTGATCTTTGTGTGTGTGTGCTTTCTGGATGTGGATTACCCGTCCTATTTTTCAGAGACAGGTTCAGGCATAGATATGTCAGCAGCTTCCTGGCTGGTGAGGCAGGAGGAAGAGTTCTCTCTCTTTTAACTTCTGGTATTCCTTATCATAATCACCCTGATCACGATTTGCTTCAAATGCAACCACACACACGTTCCCCCCTCCAATAAATGCCAGTTTTCTTGGTGATTTGCACAAACACAAACAGCTGCTGTCCTGCTGGGAGGACATGGGAGGGCGATGGCACAGCGAGCAGCCCAACGGCCAACGGCCACTGCCAGGATCGTGTGCACCAAGCACCACCTGCTGCCCAAAAAATTAAGCTCTTTAAATCCACAATTACAGATTCCAAGCTAACTGCAACAGGCGTCATCTAATAATCTGCTGAAAGTCTGAAGTAACCTGCAAATCTTAACTTGCTTCTGCAGAATTTCAAACCTTAACAACAGCTCTTTACCAAACCCCAGAAACTCATGGCTACTTTGAAGTATATCACATGTCTCAGTACTAGCCCTGTGTGCACTTTGAAATGCATAGAACTGCTCTCTACTCTCTAACTGGAGTCCTTAAATAGGTAAGACAAACTGTTGTTAAAGTGACTCCAAAATTAAAAATACCACATTAGCTTCTCCTAACTTGAGCTTGGTACTTACTTGTATGGCTACCCAAAAGCAAATCTTGACCCTTACTTCCAGGAGAGCTATCCAAAATTTCAGGCGAAACCTTCATTTTGTACCAGCTCTTTCTCCTCTCTGAAGAGACCTTGCAAGAATACATAAACCTGACCCTGCAGTCCTAGTTGTCTCATACTCCCCTAAAGCCTTCACAAAAGCAGAGCAACACTACTCCTAGCTGAAAAAATTAGAATAAAGCACCAGATTCATGAGGCCAGTCCCCAGTTATCTCATGCAACTTTGGCAAACACTTCAGGAGAGACCTGTCTGTGAACCCTACTGCTCTTACTCCTTGTGCTATGCTTACCCTTGGACTTCTAGAAAGCTCAAGATCACCTACAATTCCTGCAAAATAGAAACACAACATTCAAACCCAGCCTTGGAGTTGCCTCAGAGTATCCTACAGATTGGAGAGAGAAATGTGCTTGTCAGTATTTCATGTCCCTTAATACTATCTGTAACAGTAAGCCCATATGAGGAACACAAGGCTTAAGTAGAAATTAAGAATAAAGGTGTTCAATTATTTTCTTGTGTGACTGCTTCGGAGGACATCTCAAGCCACCACAGGAAACTGCTGCTGAGATCTGATTTTCCAGAATTTTTCCTGAACTGCCCTGTTGCTCAGGTAGTTTGAATGAGCCACTACATGTTCCCAGATCTACTTTCCCCTTACCTCAGGCAGCCTTACTTTACATATAACCAGTAAGATGTCTCCAAAATACATTTTCCAAAACCTAAACTGAGTGTTAACTATCGGCATACATGTGCCCTAACACCTAGGGCTGCTCCGAGTTTAACAAGACATTCACACAGAGCTGTATCAATCCTATAGCTATGCAAATCCAGCAGAAATCCTACTGCTGCAACACTTGTTTTCCCAGATCCTAAACTGAATCTTGACCTCAGACACTCCTTTTGTTTTATGAAACTTCAAAGTGTATATAGTGATTCTCAGGGCCAGTTTCCCACTTAACTCCGAGAAAGAACGTGGGAAGGAAAAGAACCACCTGCCCCAAACTTGAGTTTTCCAGTTCTCTCCGTGCTCAGATTTCCAGGTTAAAACCGTCCCAAAACCAGTTATTCGGATTTTCTGTAACGTTGTCTGCCGTGAGGCAGTGAGCTGGCTGCCAGGGAAGGGCTAAGAGACCCGAAGGAGGAGGGGGGCAGCCGGGGGAGCCTCCCCCGGGGCGGCGGGTCCCCCCTGCCCGGGAGAGGGAGCTGCGCGCCCGCTGCGGCCCCTGCTCCGAGCCCGTCCCTGCCCCGGCTCCGAGCCCGTCCCTGCCCCGGCTCCGAGCCCGTCCCTGCCCCGGCTCCGAGCCCGTCCCTGCCCCGGCTCCGAGCCCGTCCCTGCCCCGGCTCCGAGCCCGTCCCTGCCCCGGCTCCGAGCCCGTCCCTGCCCCGGCTCCGAGCCCGTCCCTGCCCCGGCTCCGAGCCCGTCCCTGCCCCGGCTCCGAGCCCGTCCCTGCCCCGGCTCCGAGCCCGTCCCTGCCCCGGCTCCGAGCCCGTCCCTGCCCCGGCTCCGAGCCCGTCCCTGCCCCGGCTCCGAGCCTGTCCCTGTTTCGACTCCGAGCCTGTCCCTGCTCCGGCTCCGAGCCCGTCCCTGCCCCGGCTCCGAGCCCGTCCCTGTTTCGACTCCGAGCCCGTCCCTGCCCCGGCTCCGAGCCTGTCTCTCTCCCGGCTCCGAGCAGGTCCAACTCCCTGCTCATCTCCCTGTCCTGGCTCCTTTCCCGTTTCTCTCCCGTCTCTCTCCCGTTTCTCTCCCGTCTCTCTCCCGTCTCTCTCCCGTCTCTCTCCTGTCTCTCTCCCGTCTTTCTCCCGGCTGCTCTCCCGTCTCCCTCCCTCTCCCGTTTCTCTCCCGGCTCCAAGCCCGTCCCTCTCCCGGCTCCGAGCCCGCCGGCCGCGCATCGCTCCCGGGAGGCGGCTGCCCCAGCCAGGAGCCCCAGTTTAAACACACTGCAATTATCTAAATCCTAATCTGACCGCTTTATGTCGGTTTATGACTTTGCAGTAATTAGCTGCGGTGCACGAAGCGCTGCGGGCCGAGAGCTGTAGATCAGCAGCCTGTCCCTGTCCCTGCGTCTTCGGCCAGTGGCACAGCTGAGTGCGAACAAAAGAAAAGCAGCAGGTGAATAATACCGAAAATACAAATTTCAGTTTACAACGACCCGAAAAATGAGGGGAAATGCACCGAGGGAAACACAAACCTATGCAATTTGCACACAGTGATAGCAAGGAAACAAACTGATATTGAAATGTGAGGAAAACAGCCCAAATTCATCCAAAAATACGACATTGACAACTTTCAAGATGCACACTATATAAAATACAAGATGCCGAAGTGGTTTACTAAGCTAAACATTCAGGTGCAATACCATAAGTAAATACTAAAACCACATGGAAAAATAATATATTTTTTAAAAAATCACTCGAAAATGAAAGTTAAATTTGAAATGTGTTTAAGTATTTCATTCAGGCATACATAAATTAATACATAAATTAACACATTTTAAATAACGCCAGGAAGAAAACTAGAAGATATCTTCCTGGAGCACAGAGAAAACCGCAAACAATAATAGGTAGCACATAAAAAATGAGTAACAGATGGACCAACTGGAGGATTGTGCTTAATGTAATTAACATTAGCACTTACTGGTAACGGTTAATGGTCCTATACCATCACACCTCCCAAAACAAAGCCTGATCAGGGACGCATCAAAAGACATGAAGTGAACCCTGAGGCATAAGTGCCATTTAGATCATGTTGAAGACATTTTCATCAATCTTCATGAGAAGTAACAGCTATTGGAGGGAAAGAGATGTGAGCAAGTTTCCGTCTTGTAATCTCTACATTCTCTTAAGTAACTAGACTTTTCCCCAAAAATATTATATATGGCTAATTTCCTCTCATGTCTCTGCTGCTAAATCTGAAAGATTTACATCCCTTCAGCTGTCATTCAATAGTAGGAACCTATCTGAAGGCACCATTTTGCATTTTAAGACAGGAGTATGAATTTACTGAAATTCTTAAAGAAGTCAAAGAAATATTCAGTATATAAGTATTTAAAAGGTGGAAATATTCATGTCACTAGAAAATCCTTTGCATTTTTTATTACAATTTGAAAAAATGTGTTTCTACACGAAGTTGCTAAAATGCCCTTTTTTCAGTCAGAATTATAGTTCTATTCAAAATAACTTCATTGTTCATTCAGAAAACAGGTGTTAAAATAATAATTATATGAGAAAACCCCTTTTTTTCTCATAAGATCTTATATTTGAAAGCTTATCAGCGTTGTAGTTTGATAAGAGGACTTGGGAAAACAACAATGTGCTTTGCTAGGCAAACCCAGAAGGCATTCACTAGGTACTGCGGTTGGTTGACTTTTTGCCTCTTCTTCATCATGTTTGAGAGCAAATTGAAAAAAAAAACCCAAAGCCTTAAGTCCTTCCTAAAAGCAAATACTACCCAGCAGAGATACCATTTGAATTATTTTGTATTCACCACCGCAGACCCGGTTTGTGAATCTGGGTTTTCTGCCTCCTCGGTCTGTGTGTCGGACAGGTTCTTCAGTGCCATCTCCTGGTGGGCACGACCGGCAGGAAGAACGACTGTGGCCCCGAACTTTATACAGGGTTGAGAAGACGAAATGTCAATATAGATATTTCTTTCTGCCAACTTATTAAACAGAATGAAAAAATCTAGCTGCAGATTTTTTTTCTGCATATGAATTGTATAATTTGTACCATGCTTTGTGATCCTTCAGTACATACATACATACATATATATATATATATGAATTTACTTGTATGGCAATAAATGGGGCACGTAGAGCATTACTGCTTCACGTCTAGACTATGTGAGAAAGATTTTTTTTAATAAATGCAAATGTGAAGATAGGGGTTTTTTTTTGAGGGGAGTAGCTTTCCTATTTTCATAATCTAATAAATATTTGCTCTATTGAGTACACAATAAAAGGTCATCGCATCTTCTCTGCCACAAAAAAACCCAGGCAATTTTTGCAAAGGAGAAGAGGGTCACTGTCATTATCATCACTTTATTGCTGACTTTACAGCCACCCCTCTGTGCCATCTTCAATTATGTGCGTGCTGAGCTGGACTGAAGACAGAGGTGGAGAAAAAGAGATTTCTGCTCAGACATTTCTGCAATTCCAGAGCAGGATGGAGCACCCACAGACAGAATCCTGCTGCTGTGTGGCCATGGCATGGTCCTGGATGACAAGCAGAGGTGCCTGTGGAGGATACACCTGTAAGTGCTGTGAGCTTCCATGGCCCCTGCAGATCATGGAGCACAGCAGCACCGCTCTGCACATTTTAATTGCACAAGGCAACTGGCAGCTGGTGTAAGTTGGAGGCATTCTTCATCTTCTCTAATTTATTTTGGAAGTTGATTGGGAATGCAGGAGGCAAATGAGCACAGAAATGGCTCTAAGTTACCTTGTTTCATGTCCTCCCCCACTCCTCCCACTCATCTGCACAGTACTGCCCCCATGGCCATCCATCTCTCCACCACGGCAGCAATACACACAAATGAACTTCCTGCAGGTGCTCCATTTCTCCTCTGTTGCCTGTATGAAGCAAACTATCTGATCAATTATTTTTTGCTTCCTTTAATATTCTAATGTCTGTATGTCACTAAAGGCTTTTTTTCAGTCTCTCATAAACTACTTCACCATAATGGTCAAGAATATTATCTCTAATTTGCATCTCAATGCAAAGAAATGAGGGTATGTTCCCTCGGCAAACAAAGCAAAGCCTTGCTTAAGTTGACTTTAGCATAAAGTCTATTTAATAATTCCAATTCTTTGTAAAAAACGATTCATAGAAAATACTAAATCTTTTTATCAAATAAATGTTAGCATTAAGGTTGCTAGAAGCAGGCTTCTGATGGCTGGTGCATGAAGTCTTATGCCACTAGCAATGGACACTGAATGCCTCCTTCTGAATCTGATACGGCCTCCTGTCTGTTTCTTCCCAAATATAGCTGTGAATCCAGTATTTGGCTGGATATTTTCTTGCTAGTTTGGTTGCTGGCTAAAACAACTCTATTAGCCATATAAATGAAAGCTGTCATCTCTTCAAACTGAAAATGAAGATCAAAGCAGGACTATGTGTCTGCTCTTTAGAGTGAATGAGCACAGGTAACACATTGGGGTTAACTTGGAGTTCCTTGGAGAAGGAAACACGTTGCAGATGGACAGTGCAATGGGTAGGATGACATGGGCTTAAGCCATCCAGGGAGACTTCAGCTTCATAGAAGACATCTCAGGGATCATTTTTTTCAGAGATCCAAACAAGGACAGGCAGGAATTCCCTTCTGCCATTCCTACAAAGCTAAAAATGAGGAAAAGGAAAAAATACTGTATATGTAATAGCACAGTGTACCCATAGTGGACCAGATCAAAGGTTTATCTAATTTGGTAATGATGTTTTCAGCAGGTCCATACTGTTTAACAAGGAGCAGAAAATGCTGCAGTGCCACCAGTCATGATGGCTCAACGCAGAACCTCATTGCAGCAGAAGAGGTGAGGGTCTCCATCTATTCCTTTTCCCCCTCTCTCCCTCTCCTTATTCTGGTCCTGGCTGTGTGTGTCTGCTTCTTATCCTGCGTGTGTGAAGGTGTTGGTCAGCTCTTCTATGCGCCGAGGCACCCAGTTCAGTGACAAAAGAGTTTTCTGAACTGAGTCTCACAGACACCAGATCTGTATCAGAGGATGGAGCAGATTACACCAAGAAGAGCAAGAGAAGAGAGAAATATAAAAGTAGGCAGAGGGAGAGAGCCTTCCCACCCTGAACATGTCCAGCTGTTACATTCCTCCAACTGCACATGGTGACATAATGCCCTGCAGGAGTCACAGGGCTTTTACTAAGCCCTCAAGTGCTACATGCACCTACTTTGTCACACTTGGTTCTATTTTCTCAGTCCTTAATCCAAGGGTGGGAATACAATAGTGTTGCCAACCATCGGCGAGGCTGACTCCTCACTACTGCTTCTTCCTCTCCACACAGCTCCCACACGTTTGTTCACAGTAGCTACTGAATGAGCTGCCCCAAAGTTTCAACAGAAAATTTGAAATCAAGGTGATCCAAGAAACTTCTAATTACTTGTGGATCTATAGTAGAAGAAATGGACTAAAAATTACCGTTGATATTGAGTATATGCCTGACTGAAATTGCCAACCCTTTTCAATAATTCTAAAATCATTTTAGAAGCACAAATCTCTCTGAGGTAGAGATTCTTGCTGTTGTGAACCTTGATCCCCCAGTTTAAAAGAAAACCAAACAAAAACAACCTGCTGGCAGTTGCTTTTCAATCCTGGACAACTGTAACCTTTAAATTAATTTTGGAAAGAATATGCAGTCGTTCTCTTTACTGATAGTCTTACAGAGCATCAGTCTTCCTAGAGATGACATGGATACAGAAGAACAACAGATAATAGATTGAAATAGATATTTTAAAAAGACATCTTAATGTTATACTCTGTATTTCTGCTTCCACCAGCATTTTTTTTAAATCCAGTTTTAAAAATGTTAGGTCTCATTCTCCATTGTCTTGTCATTAGTTTTGATGTCTTTTGTGTTGCTAAAAAGATTCTGTAAATAACACAGCATGAAGTCTGAGGATAAATATACAGAAATACAAAAATCATAGATGTCTTCTCCACTGCTTTGCATGTGAAATTGTCAGCTACAGATCTGAAAGCCAACTGAAGAGTGACCAGGTGAGAATTCTCCACTCCTGTTGGAAGGAGAGGTTTAACACCCCCTTTCAACAGTGACCCCATTCTGCAAAGCAGTGGAGAGCAGGGTTATTTATGTGCTCTGGTTCAAGTGAACATAAACAACTGGGTGCTCTAGCAAACTGACAATAGACTACTAACAAAGGGCCAGATGTTCATATCCACTTGCAAGGGTGAAGAGGGACAAAATGAGTAAATATTTATATGATCATAGTGGCACGTAACTGGAGCTCAGTTGTAGAGAAAACAGTGATTTACAAGCATGTTCCTCCTCTCTTGGGAATCCACACAAACCAAGCAAAGGTTCAGCACTGAGAAAACACTCGGACAGAACGACTAAGCCAGATGAGAGAGCTACAGGTTTTCAAGACGTACTTTTCTCTGGGCTCAGATAATGGCTAGCAAAGAGAAATGTTTTCCTGGCAAGAGTCATCACAAATTAAGAGGAAAGATCTACCTGGTACACGAGAGAAGTGAGTGTTCATTGTGGCACACAACTTCAGTCCCAGCACTCAGAAATACTCTCATCTAGAGCTTTGGACTAAAGCTCAGCATTAAGGCTGTCTCTCTGTAAGATTGCTCCAGCCAGAACATCCTTAGCTGTTGCATCACTGGCTGCTCATGCCACAGCTCCACTACAGCCAGCCTTTCTCCAAAGGGTGCCTGTCAGGCTACAGTGTGGAGATCATTCCTCATCTACTGCTTTTTTCAAGTTTGTCAATGCTGCTCCCTCAGTCACTTAGAGTCACAGCCATCAGATCTCTGACACTGAGCATCTCAAATGCTGCATCTTCCCTACTGAAAGATCACAGAAAGTTAATTTTGCACAAGAACTTACAATAAAGCGTTCGGGGGTTTGGACATATTTTTGATCCTCAGTGACATATGCCTTTGAAAGTCCTTGGAATATGATTGAAATTTATTTATGTCTAAGTTGTGCTAGGTTTCAGCCCTGGCACCTTGATATAGCCACGCCTCCTGTAGGTGAATTTTAAGATTGCCTCTGGCCAATGGAGGGCAATAAAATCACACTCTGCAGGAAGTGATATAAGGACGAAAATGCTTTTTTTGGATGGCAAGATACCGTTTTTTATGTGAATTTTTTCAGTGAAAGAGGGCAGACAAAGTGTGCTATCTAATGCTTATCCTGTCCTTTGTGGATTAGAGGTTGAGATACCTCCTCAAGAAACAGAGAAGGGATACAGTTTTTTGGGATAATCACACTCATAGCTGGGATAGTTAATGTCCCAGGAGCATCTCTGCAAAGCAGTCACACTCTTTTTCACATATGGCACACACTCTTAGGCATTTGACAAATGTTGTGAGCTAACAGTGATAATCATGGGGATAAAAAGGGAGCGGTGACAGGAATGGCAGAGGGAGGCAATCTCTTAAAATGTGGTGATGTGTACAACTAAGAATATCCTCATATACCCTTGAAATGCTTAGCAAGAGTTTCAGCTGATTACTTCTGCTCTACAGCTGTAGAGGTTACGCTGTACTGTGATGGGAAATGATTCTTTGTCACACCCTGCTCACTGTGGAGCACTTAAAGCACAGATCCAGGTGTGAACTCACTCCAAGAGGTAAAAACAAAGCTGCATTACGTAATAAGATTTAATGATTACTTGAATCTCTTTTTCCATCCCTGTGGATCATTGATTTAACCTTTCTTGTTTTGTTCTCAGGATATTGCTTAAACAAGTAATCATGTTCTGAGATTAATCAGGACCATTTTTGTGTATAACCCTTTAAGAGCATTTTGGCTTTAACTTTCTTCAATAAAGGAACACTAACAGAAGCAATAGCTTTGCTAGGAAGTGCAAAATGTTGGCAAAGTGTTCAGATTGGATGGCCATAGGGAACAACACATAAGCTTTTATGTGCACAGCCTGGGGTTCAACCGCTCTTTTCTCTCAGAGGAAAACAAAAGCAGACCTTTTAAAGCCACCACTAAGGAGATTTCTATTTAGAGAATATGCAATAACTCATATTGAGACAAGATTTTAATCTCAGCAAAGCTTTGGATAATCTGCTAGCACCTGTGTTTGATGCTCTTCCACCCCATTGCACTGCTTACACAGAGGCCAAAGGCCAGATCCTGCAAGTGTGTTTGTGGCAGGGTTCCTGCTTATGTGAGGGAGAGTTTTAGCAGAAAAGAGGCAAAGACTGGCCAGGATCTCCCTTTGAAAGTATCACCTGTTTGGAAATGACACCCGTGTCTTTGGAGCTTCGTATTCTTTTTAACAAGCACTGCACCAATTGACATTATTTGTTGTGGTAAATATCATACCAATGCCTTATGCTGCCTTGCTTGAAGCAACCAGGTAATATCTAGGATGATTTTAGAAAGAATTGGGAAAGGTTTTTCACATGTAGATCTCAGCTGCTGGAGGCTGTTTGTGATCTAGAGAGAATTTTATAGACATCTCATGAAACAGGCAAGTGGGGCTGGGTTTGGTGCTGTGTAGATCCCATCAGAGATGCTGTGGAGTCTTGTTGCTGCTGAGGCCTCTGTATCCAACTGAGATGTGAGCTCCAGTTAACAAGTGTGATGTTTATTGAAGTTTGGCCTCTGCAGCTCAAGGAAAGAGAAAGAAATGTACAAAATAAAAATGGGCTTGGGTTTGGTAATGTTTGGGCACACAGTGGATGGTGCTGTAAAAGGAAATACTGTGGCTGGGCACAGGAAAGAAAATAAAAAATTTATATTGATATATCTTACACAGATGCATGTATCTTTCATCCCCTTAAAAATGAGTATTATTCATTTGCAAGGGTTAAAAATAACAACAGATTTCTCTCCTTCTTTGATTCTGTGATTCATGCATCCCATTTTAAAGTCTACACCCTGTGAAGAGGAGTTGCATGATCAAGGAAAGAGGCTTGCCAGGGACAGAAGGTAATTTCCCGTAGCAGGTGCATACAGCAGGTGGTACACAGTGTACCTGCAACGAAAAGGTAGATTTAGGCTAAGATTTTATTTAATATGGAAAACTTATTGCATCCTGAGCCACTACTGGGGATGTGCCAAAAATCGTGTCTGCAGCATGATTTATTACGTGAAAATACCACCAAACTAATCAGTGGAGTTACTAATTAATACAAATCTGCATTTTTGCATAAGCAATTAGTGCAAAGAGAGTGCAATGAAAGAGGAAGTTTGACTCATTTAATCTCAGTGCCTATTCAAGCGGAAAGACCCACTAGGGCAAGGCACTAGGATCTACATTAGGATTTTTTTTCCTTTTGATTAGTTAAAGGAACTAAAAGGTCAAATTATCAATATTTAATTCAAATGGAAATGCATTTGTTCAAGAGGAAAGAAAACACTTTATTTAAACAAGGTGGGACTCTGGGGGTAAATGCCTGGATCAAAAATAATTAGATTTTGCAGTTACAACAGCATCTAAATCCCTTCTGATAAGAAACCTTTTTCCTAATAACAGAGGTGGTTTGACACCGATAGCAAAGACTGCTGACGCTATTTAAACTGTGGCTCAGGCGGTAGCCGGCCTACCAATACATTTTAGACATTTGCTTTAATGGTACGTACTTCTCTGATTTGTTTTTTTTAATCAATTTGAATTGTATTTTAAATCTATTGTGATTTCATAATTGTGTGCACTTGACTAAAAGAGTAATTTAAAAAGCTGATAATTAAACCTTGGTGGTGATGTATTTTCCATTAACTAAATAGAAGTTTACATTTATAGAATTAAAATAACAACAGCATTTATCTAGCGGGGAAAGGCTCAATAAAATTAATACACTGAGTTTCAAGGGGGAAAAGAGCAGAAAAGGCACCTTAATCAGCCGTACCCATTTTCCAGCCCAGATGTACAGTGTATCCTAGAGAGACGCTACGGCGTGAGTGTGAAGCAGCCTCACCCCGCACCGAACCGGTACCGGAGCGGGAGCACCCTTCAAAGCGTTGCTCTCCCGCGGTGATTCCCGAGCCACGGCAGCCGGAGCAGGCTGCTGACGGCTCGGAGAGATCCCGGCCGTGGGGCTGCCCTCTCCTCCCGTGCCCTCCTCTCTCCGCAGCGTTTGGAAAGGGGCGAGCAGGGGAACACCGTGGGCAAACCGCAGCCGGCCCTGCCCGAGCCCGATCCCCGCGCCGGCGGTGGGGTGGGACGGAGGGACAGGGACAGCGGGGAGAGACGTTTTCCCTTCTCTCTTTTTTTTTTTTAAAAAATCGGGATAACCTCCGCGTTTTGTGTGTGTGCCTCTCTGGAGAGGGAGAGAACGGGAAACCTGGCAGCGAAAGGAGAGAGCCCGAGCAGCCCGGGCAGTAAATCACTCGCTCAATTATAAGCGCGGCTTCCTCTCTCCAATAGCTCCAAGCTATTTGGGGAGGCATCTTCCCCCCGCACTCTCGCAGGTGCAATATGAATCAATTATCTTAATTAAGATAATGCCGCAAACCCAAGAGATTTCATCGAGAGCGGATTTCGCGCTCCGGACAACTGTAAGGCGTTTCCACAGCGCTGCTTCCCCCGCAACAACCCCCCCCGTTCCCGCCCGGCTGGGACAGGGCTCAGCCCCAGCGGCGACCCGCGGAGGGGTCGCGCTCGCCGCCGCCGCAGCGGGCCCCAGGCGGCCCCGGGACCGCCTCCTGCCGGGCCGGGAGGCAGCAGCTGAGGCGGGAGCGGGGGGCGGCCGGGCCGCACGGAGCTTTGTTGGGACGCGTGCGGTTCGCGTGCCGCGCCGCGGGAGGAGGGGAGGGGGGGCCGGAACGGAGCTAGGGAAAGAGGGCAGAAAGGGAAAAAAGGAAAGGAAAAGAAAAGAAAGAAAAGGGAAGAAAAAAAAAAAAAAAAAAAAAGGAAAGGGAGAAGGAAAGACAAAAGGAAAAAAATTTAAAAATAATTTTTTAAAAAGAGAGAGAGGAAAAAAAAAATCAAAGGATTCGGGAGGAAAAATAAACAGAAGCCGAATTAGAAGCCAGATGGAGAAGGAGGAGTCTGTAGGTCAGGGAGGAAAAAAAAAAAAAAAAGACACGCTTGGAGCGATAAAATCAAGCGGCTGGGGGAAGAGGAGAAACAGGGAAGGTGGAAAACTGGAGCCTTTGAGCCAGGGGACGGCCCGAGCAGAGGAGGCAGAGCCGACTGCCTGGGAGATGGGGAGAAGAAGCAGTGCGGCAGCAGCGGAAGAGCGGGAAGGATGAAGGCGGAGCGGCAGAGAGCCCCGGCGCCCCCGCAGCGCAGCGCAGCGCTCGTCCCCGGCCCCGACGGGCGGCACAGAGCAGTGCCTCGTACCTGTCAGGCCGGCTCCTCCACGGCCACGCGTGTACCCTCGCCAATCATCCACTGGGAAGGAACGGGCCGGGCTCGGCGGGTTTAAGCCCCTCTGCCCAACTGCCTGCTTCTTTATTTGTCTCTCTAGTTACCTGCCAATCGACAACGTGTTGATTTTATTTTGCTCCCAGGAAACACGACTGTGTTGATCACACTCAGAAGCACGCGAACACCCCAAATTTCTCACCGCTCCCGAGGTCCAGTTTTCTACCAGTGCCCTCCTTCTAATATTTTTGCCTAGTGTTTCCCCAGCTCCCCACATTCACGAGTGTATTCCCAGACAGTCCCATTCAAAGGGACATGTTCCATCAATCGAGACAGGGTTGAACAGACTCATCTCTCTCCTGCGCTCTCCAAACCTGTTCGAACCTCACCGCCTCCAGAACGCCTCCGTGCCAGCAGCGCGGGTGCCCCAGCAGCTCCCGTTAACGGGGTCGCGCTCTGGAGGGGGCTGCCGGCCCGGCGGGAGGCCCGGCCCAGCAGCCGCCCGTGGTGCGGACCTGGCGGCACACGCCGAGCTGCTGGCTCTCGCTTTCCCGGCCAGCTTTGAAACAACAAAAAGTAGCCGGTTGCCCTCTGTATTTGATTACCGAGAAGGCGAAAATCCCCGGAGTCCCCTCCTGCTTCCCCGTCGGCCCCGGGCTATGTAGGTCACCAACAGGAGAGAAACATTTTAGAAATAACCCGACCTGGAAAAATATCTTCCAAATCCATCTCCTCGGGGAGGAAGGATTTGTTTCGCATTTAAAGCCTCAAAAGGCGAAAATAATTTTATTTTTATTGAATAAATATCCGGATAATGCGTGCCGGTGGCACAGCTGTCATGCGAAGGGGCTCTCTCCCTCCCTAAAACGCATCCTTAAGGTTTGGCGGCGTTTGCAAACTCCGCCGAGGCGTTTAAAGACTCTAAAGCCACACCGCTCGGTGTCCTTTTTCCAAACTTCCCGTTAACCGGCAGTATTCCCACGGAAAACCCGGGAAAAGCGAACCGGCGTGTACTCCGGGCGTTAGGACAGGCCGGGAGGTGCGCGCGTGTGCGTGTGTCACAACAGCCCCCGGACGTCCGTTTTCCCCAGCACCGGAGAAAACCGGGCAAAGAGGAGGGGGGGTCTGCGGCGGCGAGAGCGCGACAAGGACCGGGACAGGGAGTCCCCGGGGCTCAGCGGCGCGCGTTAGGAGACGTGGGGGTGGCGGCGGGGACCCTCGGCGGCCGCCCCCCAGAACAATGGGAACAATGCGGCTCTCCGGCGGGCGGCCCGGCGGCGGGCGCGGCGCGGTGGCGCGGTGGCCGCGGTGACAGATGGCGCGGCCCGCGGGTCAGCGGGGCGGCGGCGGCTCCGCGGG
>VZUI01020747.1:0-42019 GCA_013401135.1 Cettia cetti
TGAGGTGAGGTGAGGTGAGGTGAGGTGAGGTGAGGTGAGGTGAGGTGAGGTGAGGGCAGGCGTGGGGATGGCCCAGGATGTCCTGGGGTGTTCCGGGTGCCTCGGCGTGCCTCGGGGTGTCTCGGGGTGTCGGTGGCTCCCGGGGACGCAGCGCCAATTCTCACGCCGCAGGGCGATGTTTCTGTGCTTGAACCTGATTTGCACGAAGCAGGAGCTGATGGTAAACCACCAAAAGCCTCCTGATCATAAAAAGTTTACACTATTTGTACATTTCGACAGAGGTAGCAGCATTCACTGGCCACAAATGGTATAAATTTGTGTTGGTCAGTACTCCAGTCTCTCTGCTGGTTACGGCTCTCTCGCTTTGATCGGCCCTCGGGTGAATGTCCCTGCGCTGGGCTCTGGGGCCGTTCGTTTGTAGTGGGCGATCACTGAGTTGGTCACGGTCTCCCACTGCTGGGATTCCCTTTCCCCCAGGTACTGCTCACATCGCTTCTGCTGGTTCCTGGCCAAACAGCCCATTCCTTTTGGGGCTGTCTTCCCTTTCTTTAAAAAGGTCAGCCAGGCACGCAGCATTTACACTGCCATTGTTCTCTGCCCTGCTGGAGACCCCCGAGACAAGGTGTGATCCCTGGGCCTGTTCCGTTCCTCCTGCTGGAAGCTGCCTCCGGATCCCCGGGCTAGGGCTGGGTGACAGCTGGAAGAGGTTTGTGTCTGCTGTGGGGCTGACAAGTGTCCTGCCCTGGGGTTAAATGGAGGTTGGATCCAGCAGCTGGAAAATACACCTGTGATCCAGGTGCTTTTCTAATCCTGATTTTTGCATCTGAATTTTCAAGTCACCACCTGTGGCCACCATGATGCTGTGCACTTGTCTGACCTCAGAAATTGTTAAATATTCTCTCATATGATGATTATTATGTTAATTCACAGAAGTCTATGGTCATAATTTCTGTAGTTTAACAAGGGGAATAATTTGTCAGACTGCACCAAGACCACTTAAGTCAGTTGGATGTGGTTTCCATTCAAGAAATATATTTTTACTCACCTTGCTGTGCTAAAAAATTATGTGTTTGAGTATTTCTGGGATGATTGGCCTATTATTTCTTGGCTTTTCATCTTTTCCCTTGGTGATACATTGCCATTTTCAGTGTCTTGACTTCAGTAATTTGACTCTGCCCTTCTTGATCTTGGACACTGACTTGTCCCCCAGAGCAGGAGGGACCTGACTGCTCCAGTGCTTGTTCCTGTGGCCTCTGACAAAGATAAAATGCAAATGTAAGTACTGAAGCACAGTGTTTCTTCCTCAGCAGTTGCTCAGTCCCAGAGATGTAAAATAAAAAGCACAGAAGCAAACCCAAATAGTTGTGTGTTCTTTACTAAAAGTTCTGTATAAGAACAGCATACTAAAAACTGAAGCATAAGAGATGGCTACAGAAATACAAGGTTGTTATCATGTAGGAAGAAATATCTTGTCCAGTTTTCTTTCTGATTTTACTCATGTAGTAAAGCAAAGACCTGTGTTAAGCCTGTGCTTTAGCACTGATATTAGAATTATGCAAGGGTTTAGGTTAATACCTGATAGTAGGAGATGAATTTCTCAAGAGCAACATCACTTTGCCAACTTTGCTGAGATTTATCCAAGATCTGCAATATTTTCAAGAAATGATAGCATGTTCTTATTACATCATTACAAAGAATTTCAACACTTGCAGTAGTAGCATTGGAAGCTGTTGGAGGAGCTTCAGAGCTGCAAACTTCCCTCTGTAGTGTTTTACAGCTAATTTTTTTCTTTCTAGTGATGCCTGTTTGGATTTATAAGCTTTTCCCCCTCCACAGATTTGCTGGATATCACTCAGCTAAAGGGATTAACAAGAGCAGAAAATGCAAAACCGATGCAAGTGATGGTGGTAAGATACCATAGAAGGCAGCACATTCTGCCTTCAATTCACAGTTTGTTTTTTAGTGATATATGTTGGTAATGAATCACACAACTCAGGTATAGAAAAATGTAGAAATACAGAGTGGCTGCGGATGTTTTGGTTGGCTCCCATATCCGTGTGACAAAGCAGCTGGGATTATTTGGATTATTCAGTGCTAACAGGATGACAGGATTTTATGGAGTGATCCACACCACAAGAGGGAGCAGGCAGACGTGTGTAAGAAATGCTGCCAAACCCAGAGCGCGGTGCCAGGGACACGACCCTGTTACTGAAGGAAAAAAAGAAAGACTTGGATTAGTTTTCTACAATTGTACCAATGCAATGAGGTAATATGTAAATCTCCCATTCTCATCAGAGGTTTACTAAAAGTCAGCTTGTTTAGTAAACTGCAGATACAGAGTTGGTGGAAGGGCAGGAAATCCCTGTTAAAAAGGTTAGAAGCCAAACCTAAGGATTTCACACCATGCAGAGAAACTGAGCGTCAGTAACAGAGCACGGACTTGTCTGCCACGTGTGAAAAGCCCTCGGTGCCTGTCTGCAGAGGAGCCTTCAGCTTGGTCATGTTGCTTGGAAGACCCCCACTTTCAGGGAAAAAAAAAATATCCCATGTCCCTTCTAATCTGTGTTCATTAGATTCCCCCTGGCTCCCCCCATCAGCAGCCCAAAGGAAGCAGGTCCCAGAGCCTTGCCCTGTTCCAGGCAGCTCTGCAGGAGCTGCAGGCACAGCCCTGAAAGCAAATCCCATTCTGCACAAACCACCCTGTGCTTCCCCTCTCTTCTGATTCTCCTGCCAGTAATCTGACTGGGGCACTTCTGTGCACCTCTGGCCCCTCAGAGGTGGGGTAGAGTTTTGTTTCTCTAATTGCAGGGTGCTTTGCATACCACAAAACTGTTTAAAAGGATAATTTGTGGAAGGAGCAGTTCTCTGTGTTAAAAACACAAATGTGAAATTAAAGCCTACCTTTAGCAATGCCTGCCAGCAGTCCTGCAATCCAAAAGGGTGAATTTTTGTTATTTTGAGTATAGAATACTGAGAATATTGAAAATCTTGCTGAACTGCAAAAGAATTGTCTCATTTTAGCAAAATACATATTTACTGTCATCTATTTAGCAAAAAATGCATGCCTACCTTATATCTCATCATGTGCATATGACTCAGTAATGGTATAATTTATATAGCAGTAAACCCCATATAATTACTTCCCATCTAAGTATTAATTATAATTGTATCAATCTTTGGAGTGTTAAATTATGATTACAGTTGAAAATTATTCATTACTTACAGAAAATCCAAGTGCGATTTTAATAATTTGGATGCTGCTTCCTTTTAAACACCATTATATATTTATTATACTCAGCTTTACATATCCTTTAGTGGGGATAGAAAATGAAGTCCATCTTCTCAGTGTAGGGTTTTTTGTTTGATTGGTTGGTTTGTTTATTTGGTTTTGTGTTTTTTTCTAGTGAAAATGCCTGTAAGAAATTTCCTGGAGACGAGCCTGTGATAACTCGGCTCCCCTGTCACAGCTCCTTGGCTCCTGTCCCTGGTCCCAGAGGGAGCCCAGGCTTGCGAATGCCCCAGGGACTGGCTGGAGCTCCATCCCTGCTGTTGATGTGCTGGCAGTCAGTTCTGCTTCCTGCTAACACCCAGACTCACCCAGGGGTTTTCCATTAGACACAGACCTTTAAAATTACTTTAAAAGGTAGAGTGCAAACTACGTGCTGGACTTTCCGGCAGCAGCACATTTCAGAACAACACACCAAAGAAGTTCTCCAAAGGAAAGTCCCAAGGAAAGGACAGGGTTGAGCTCTCCTTGCTCTCTTGTGAGTTGTGTGTCCTCAGCCAGACACACAGAAGCTTTTACATGAGGAATGGCACTGTTTCAGATGGGGAATGGGACTTTCCAGGCAGAAGTGAAGAACAGAATCTGAACTTGTTTTGTTTAAGGGAATAGAGGGAAACCTCCTCTGCCGCCTACTGTTGGATTTCAGGGTTGGCCTCTAGTCTGAATCCTACAACTTTTTTTTTTGCTGGGCCATAAAAAGGAAGTGGGGGAAGCAGATCTTCCTGTCCCACATGTGGATCTTCCCCAGCTCGGGGTGAACAGACGAACTCAGGGGATGTGTTGTCTTTTAAGCCCTGGGAACCGTGCCAGCAGGTGCCTGGGGCTGGGCCAGCGGCTCCCGGGAGGGGAAAAGGAGCAAGGGGTGCCCATGAGTGTCTGGGTCCCGCTGCCCTGCCCGCCCCAGAGCCGGGGCCCGTTCTGGGAGCCCCTCGGTGCCGTCTCCTCCAGCCGGGCTAGTGCAGGGGAGGCTCCGCGGCAGCAGCGAGTGCGGCCCCGGCCGTCCCTGGGGACAAGGTGCTGCTGTGCCCTGACCCTGCTGCGCCTGAGCTGAACTCCCAGCCCAGCTCCCACTGCCCTGGCACACCGGCGGGGAACCCACGGACTCCCGTCCGAGTGTCCTGGGTTCCTCACTCCCTGGGTTCCTTTTCCTGGTCCCTCCTCTCAAAGCTGGGAATGCTGCGAGGCTCCTGAGGTTCAGAGCTGAGGCTGTGTTACTGTGCCCAGCCCAGCGTTCCCTCGTTTGCACTCACACAGTTCGTGGAGGTCACTGTGGTCACACCGTAACACCCAGGCTCCTTACTGAAAAAGAGACTGGTTTGTGCCTGGAAATGCAGCCGTGTGTGGGAATTGGCCTGGAGCATCCTCTAGCATTCCTGTGCCTTTCCCTTGGCTCCAGCAAGGCCCGTGAAGGACATGCAGCTGCAGCCTGCACAGCTGCACTGCAGCTTCTGCAGGTAAAGCCAGCTGCACTCTGGGGACCCACTGCCACCTCTCCACCACTTGTGGATGTATTTTTTTGCAGTAGGCTTTGCAATGGCCTGGAAAGCCTGGTACCAAAGGAATAATGTAAATATTAAAAAATTATTATTCTTTTTTCTTTTGCTTCTACATGGTACTGATAATAATCTTTTTTTAGGCAGTGCTTTGCCTACTGAAACACATAGACAAAGAGTTATTTAAAAATGCTTTGTTTTCAGTACACTGAATGAGATGTACTAGTGATACCTACAATGACAACAAAATGCTCTTTTTCCTTCTGTTCTAAAACATGCAAAGTATCATAAAATCAACAAGTAGGCTTGACTGGATAACATTTATCTTCATTATGAGTGGCTAATTTCTATGGGTTTTGCAATGCTTAAAAAAGGTCAGATGCACTGCTTGTCTCTGCTGCTGTTTGATGTTGTGTGATGCCATGGAACACTTCGAAGCACAAACAGGGAAATTCAGGTAAACTTGCAAAATCCACTGTAAAAAAATCCCATTGTATCCTTGTTTAAAGATATAAAATTGGTAAAACTTCCAGAGGGTTTATTCTTCCATTGGTCTGAGTTCTTGGGAAGAATTGAAGGAAAGAGTGACATGATTTGGGGTGTGCTGGGCAGTGGGAGAATGTTCCACGTTTCTGTGGGAGCAGGCTGTGCTCACACGCCACTGTCCCGCAGCGGGGAGCAGCACTGCGAGATCACCGCCATGGCCGAGCTGGGCTGCTGCAGGTCCTGCAGCGTCACTGCAGAATGTGCAGCTCGTCCTGCAGTCCCAGATGCTGCTTCCTCTTCCTGGCTGACACAGATATTTATAGGTATTTCATTTCTTTGGCAAGGGTCCGTAAGGGAATATGGGGGTGGATCATCTGTGGGAATATATATTTGTGTTGCTCCTGGCCCCACACATTCATCGTAGCTGGAAGGAAAAAAGAAACATTCATTAGATTCCTGGGAAAAATGCCACAGTACATTATTTCAGTATAACAGAGGTAAGTAAAGTAAGAAGAAAACGAGTGTCTGGTGTTTTGTTCCTCAGCCCGCATCCTTGCTGATCCTGCCACATCAGACACTTGAGAATATAGCCCTTAAAAACACCCAGAGGTGCACAGTCACCGTAAGTGCAGTGCAGCCAGGGCTCATTCCTGCTCTAACCTGCCTGTAAGAGCCAGGTTAGAAAAATCCAGGGGAAGGGAGATGGTGTTGCTGTTTCAGTTGTGAAATGAGGTATGGAGAGCTCCTGATGCAGCCTCTAGCAGACATTCATTCCCCTGTGCTGTCCTGCTGCAGGTCTCTGGAGCTCAGCCAGCACTGCCTGGGTAGGCAGTCTGAGGAAAGTTGTGCTGCCAGGGGCAGCAGGTTCCTTGCTGAGCTGCAGAGCTCTGCTGGATACCCTGGACAGACTCGTGCTGGGCACTCTGGGGCTGGGCACAGTGCCCCTCACGTTCCTGCAAAGAGCAGGAGTGCAGGGCAGGTGGCTTGGGGGGGTTTCCTTGGGGAGCCACCTCAGGTGCACGCAGGCTTTGTGGCTCTGTCTGTGCCACCGGGCCGCTGCCAGGGAAACTGTTCCCTCCAGCTCTGCTCCCTGGCTACAGGCAAGAGCTGTAAGAGTCACAACGTCACGATCTTAAATGTTAGACCTGCTTTGTGGCTGCTCTTTAACCCGTCCAGGGTAGTTTTAAATCCAATCCTGAAGAAGGGAATGTTTCCTGTTAAAAAATCCAAACCCCTTTCCCCATTGAGTGAACCTGAAAAACATTTCTGCTGGAGCTAGACAAACTAAGAACCTATTTCCTCAGCCACACTAACTGCTGAGCAATTAAGATCTGAGGTATTTCTTGAAAATGGGGATATTGAGCATGGGTCTTCTCAGCAGACTGCAGGCACACACTGTGCCCCTGTACCTGTGTTACTGCCAGGCTAAACCAAGCTCCCAAACCCCAGTGTGGGTGATGGAAATGGTTCTTGGGAGGAAGGGAGAGGTAGGAAAGTGAAATCAGAGTGCTACATAACTAAACTCAAATATCCAGGGGTGTTTTTATTTTTACCTCCATTTCATCTTGCTTTTATATTCATCAGGACAATGGCTTTAAATTCAGACTAGAAAAGTTCAATTTCCCCATCAGAAAATAATATTTAAGAGTGCAAGTCTGTTCTGAAAACCCTGAATAGGGCTGCTAGATATTTCAGAAAAGTCCCAGTATGTTAGGAAGTAGAACTGGTTTTTTTTACAGCATGTGGAAAAGATGTTCAGCCTCTGCTGAACACACTGGAGCTTTCAAACATACTGGTAGTCTTTGAAAAGTTCTTAGACCTCAGCCAGAGATTGAGGACCCGATGTCCTCATCTCTCCTTGAGCTCTGAGAGGGTGAAGGAGCAGCCACTTCTTGCAGGATTCCTATGAGCTGCATCTTTACTTAATTTACATTTTGCTGACCCGAAGCCCAGTGAATTTATTTAAATCTCTCCTCAGGTTTTGACTGACTTAATCAGGCTAACAGAGAGCACTTACTGGGTCTGTTAGCACAGGGGAAAAATTTCCATTCAGAAAAGCCCACAGAAATGTGAGTTTCAAGGTGGAAAATGTGGAATCCTTCTGCCAAGACACAAAAGGGAAGAAGCTTCTCTGTCTCCTGCTTCTGGGAAATCTGCCACTGACCTTAAGGGGAAATGGGCACAGTGGGAATGTTTCTTGCTGCTGTTACCTGATCATCTGCAGATGATTCCTCTGCCTTAATTTAGTTTAGGGTTTAATTTAGTGCCTTTCCTGGACCACAGCTCAGCTTTGTAGAACTGAACTGCTGGCTGGGATAAACAGGGAAGTGATCCCTTGGGAAGCAGACTTTTAAGGGTCAAGTAAATGGGTGTGAATTATGGTATTGAAGAGTTGGCATTTTAGTGTTTAGTTCCAGATATCAATATATTTGTGTTAGGGCATTTTATCCATCATATATGATGGATAAAAATAATTATCTCTTTTTCTCCACAAGCAAGTAATGCTCTTCCCCCTCATTTTTGGCAATTAAGACCACATTTTAAAAATTGATTAAGGTAATAAAAAACACATGTCAGACTTTCAATTGAACAGCTTTTTGGCAGCTTCACAGCTTTGCCTACAGATTGTTGTGGCCACGGACTGTTCAAATAGTTTTGGGTTGTTTGTTGGGTTTTTTTTTAATAACTTTTTGTATTTTGCTATCAGCTTTTGATTTTGATACTCATTTCCTGTGTTCTTTTGTATGCATCAGGATATCAGGGATCTTCACTTGTAGAGCTGGCACTGCAAACAGCTCCTGCTCTGTTTCTGCAGTTAAGGTTCCTAGAACTCTCTGGTGAGGGCAGAATGAACACAAATTAAGGTCATAAAAGGGACTTCAACATTGTGTTTTTTCCTTTGTTTGCAAGTGTTTTGTGGCGTTTTTAAAAATGTATTTTTGTTGTTTTTGTTTGAGGGTTTTGGTTTTTTCTGTTTGTTTTGTGATGTGATTTTTTTTTCTCCCCTCTGTTTAACAGCTCTAGTACTTTGGTTGTGCTCTATAACTGCTGTTTTAGAGGCATTCCTGTAGGATAAATAATGCATTATCAACTCTACAAGCATGAATTTTATTTTGCAGACTTTCCTTCAAGGAGACTTTAGTATGTAAACTTATATGACTTTACAAGGTCTTTTTTATTAGAGAATTTAAGCAAGTGTTGTAAGAAATAATACCCAGTTGGACAAGCATCCACTGTCCATGTATGGTGGCAGTTGAAAAACCATTCCACAAAAGATTGGAAGGATTACTTAGAAAAATTTTCAATAGCAATAATTTCTTGCAGGTGAATAGCAAGTATTGATGTGAGTGATGCTGGACTAAAACCTTACTGTCATTTTAAAATAAAGGCAAACCTTGATCCCTGGTCTGGAACTAAATAGGCAAAAAGATTGGGTGGGGGCCAGGGGTGGGCAGCAGTGGGAGATTAGGAGGTTTGTTTTGTTACGGTTTTTTATTTTGTATTTTATGTGTGAGTTTTTTCTGGGCCAGATTTCTCCTGGTTTGGCTGCCTCAGTCAGAAGCTCCCAGTTTAGTTGGGGGGCACCAGGAACACCAAGGAAGTGGAAATGGAAGAGGGAGAGGAAGGAGGGAGGTCTGAGACTGCAGCTCACAGGCAGAAATCATTAAATTGCAACCTCAGGAATTGCGAAGGGAGTGATACCCACAGAGGGGTGTGTAATATGTGTGTGTACATAAATATATGTGTGTATAGATATATTTATATGCTTGTATATGTTTACATATATATATATGTGTGTATATATATATATATATATATATATGTTTTGCAACTGACAATGCAGGACCATGATGTGGAAAAACAAAAATACTTGTTTATCTTTTATAAAACACACCACAATAGTTAGTTATATTTTGTCTGTCAGATTCACTTCTCTGCAGATACTGGACATGTAAAAAGTAGCTCAGGCTTGAAGTTCACTACAGCAGTTACAGGAAAATCCTGTTAAATAGGAAAGCAAATGCTTTTAGAAAGTGTTGTGTTACCATAACACAAATAATGGAACAAAGGAACCCATTACAGTGCATCTTGTGGATACCAGCCCTGAAAAAATCCTTGGCTGCAGTACTTGTGGTGAATCCACTTTAATCCACTGCTTTCTAAAACTTGTATTATCTGGAGGCTCAGTATCAGCAAGCAGTGATGAGAAGGAAGGGGTAACTGACCATGAAATGTGCTGCTGTCTGCATGGGTTTGGGCCTTGTTTTTTATTGTAATACCTACACTGCTGTTGAAGACACACTACTGAGTTTTTAAGGGATAATTTCCCTGGAGAAAGTGAGGAAGGCTGATGTCTGTGAGCATCCTACTGCAGGTAAATATAATCTGCAGAGAGGGGAATGGTACTCAAAAATGGCAGCAGCTCTCCTAGATAACCTTGTTGACTCAGAGTGTGGCAGGAGTGAGAATAACTTTGTGAATTTGTTGGGTCTTGTTGCAGTATTAGAATGGGTTTGTTGCCAGGGAAACCCCAAAGAGCTTCTTTAACTGGCTGTCATTCATAAACCAGGAGCCCTTCTCTGGGGCAGGAAGAAGGTTCTGCTGACAGAACATTTTAAGATGCAAACAAGAAGAAATGAAAAAAGGCAGAGCTGGAATGAAGAATTCTTTGTGCAGCAGATGTCTCCTGGTTCACTTTGTTCATTTGTTGTACGTTCTGACTCTTTTGCTCTTGTTGCACTGTTTCCATTTTGCTGGTGAGCTGCTGTGTTCTTTTGGTACTGGCAAACAGAACCCCTGAATCTGGGACATCCATGTGTTGACAGGTTGGAGCTGTGATGAAACAGCACAAAGGATGTTTACATGCTGCTCTTACCTAACAGAAAAGCTGAAATTGGCACAATTGTGCTGAAGCTCTTTACAAGAAGGTTCAGATTTAAAAAAAATAATGTGTTTGATGCCTATGAAGGCAGTTGAGCTGATGATGTTGAACTCGGCCTTCTGTGATGGTACAATTTGCTCACAGCCAGGTTTGTAGGAGAGCAGTCTGGAAATCTGTCCATGTTTCCTTTGAGGTGTGTTTTCCTAGAATACATATTTTCTTTGGTGATTTATTATTACCATGAGTAAAAGTATCAGTTTGGACAGAAGGGCTCCTCTAAGGACATGTATCATGACCCAGGATATTTTCCTAGGTTTATTTTTGATCCTGACACTTTCCATTTGAGATTCTGATTATATACATATTGGTATTGTTCAAGAAAATATCTAGAGCTTAAGGAACTTAACCATTGAAGAGACAGGAAAGGTGGAATTAAGTGTTTTTCTGTCTTTTTTTCTGTTCATAGTTATTTCTGGAATTTCCAGTTCCTCAGAACTACAGTAGGAGTATTTGAGTTAATGAGCACTAAAAGGCTGCATCTTTGTTCTGCACTCTGTGTCAATCTTGACACAGAGTGATTATTTAATCTTGAGGAAGTTATGACTTTGATGGATAAATATTCCAGAGGAAAAATGAAATTCAGTGTTTTCATGAGAACATTTATCAGAAAATATTAAAACCAATATAATGCAGTTTCATCAGAATTGTGCAGCTTTAAATGATTGAAATAAATGTTTTAAATAAAACAAGTTGTTCTAGGATGAAGATTTCATATGATACAGCCTGGCATTAATTTTATACATAGTAAGAACTACTTGGTCATCAGCAGTGTTTGGTCTCTGGATTTCTGTAGCCATTATACAGTAAAGGATGCTGAGCACTGACTGAGTAACAAGAATCAGTAAAGAGAAATAAAAATTTGTCGTCTCCCAAGCCATGGAGTTAATTCACAAACAGGATTCTAAACAACACCACCAATTGTTGCATGTGACCAGAACCTGCTGATGTTTGAGGAAGTTTCCATTTTACAAGTTTTAGGATCATATTCCTAGAAAGGGCTTTGCTTTTATTCCAGGAATGAATTCTGAGCAGGTGAAGGAAGTACTGGCTGCAGTATGCAACACAAAGTCTGACAACTGGAAAATCAGAGAAAAAAACTCTTTGTTTTTTAAGTAAAGTCATCAAAGGTTTGACAGCTTTAAGTTGTGGTTGCTCTGCATGGCACTGTAGATTTTGGTCAAAAATCCTTGGTTCTTCCCTTCCATCAGGTGTTGCTGCTTTCACTGCTGCAGGTTTTTTATGCAGCAATAATTTGCACCTCTAGAGAGGAACTGAGCAGGTGTAAAGAGGAGTTGGTCAGGAGGTGCAGCCTCCCCACAGATAATTTTTGATGACAGAAAGCAAGGGCAATTTTGTGCCTCAGCCTCCCAACACACAGGCTGAGGTGTGAGAGCATTTTTGACTACAAAGACAAGAAAACAGAGGCTGAGGTGTGGATTTTAAGAAAGAATGGAAATGCTACAGAAAGAAACTCTTATAAAATGCCTGTAAACAAAATAAAGCTGAAAGTAAGAAGTTTGCCAGAATAATTAGGAATTTACTTTTTCTAGCCTACTACTGATGAGGAATAGCACTGGGATATGAAGAGAGGGGCTTTAGAATGTTTGGAATTTGGAGTTAAAGAAATTGAGATTTTTAGCTCATGTCATGATATCTAAAGGACTTATAAACCTGTCATATTTCCAGTGGAATTTTTTACCATAATAACTGAAAATCTCCATTGAGGGGAGTGAAGTAAGAGCTGAACTTAACCCCAAATGTCCATCTCATGCTTTGCCAGCTGTCACTGTAATGTGGCAAAAGCTCCTCACCTGGTTTGCTCTCAGGAAAAAAGCCTTGGCAAAGAAATTCTGCAGATACAGCAAGAATTTATGTCAGTTCCCTGCAAGACTAATTGTGCCTTTCAGGAAAATCTAGGAGGCTGGCTTGGCTAACTTGCATCTTCAGAAGTGGGGGGATGGAAAAGAATGTCTTAAAAAAGAAAGTCCCTTAAGTGGGCTTTTTAAAATATATATTTAAAGGGAATTTAGTGTCTGACTTTAAGACAGAAGCATTTCCTTTTGCCATTTAAAAGTAATTTTTAAATTGATTTGCCCCTTTAAACAAAGCAGGCTGAACATGGTTACTGAGAATACTGGGATTTATCAAGCCTAAACAAGACAATTTTCTCTAGAACAGATCGTATATAGATTAGGCACGGTGACCAGCAGAGCCCACAAACAAACCCTCACACAATGTGATTTAATATGAATACTGGGATAGAGGGGGCTGAAAGTTTATCTTTCTGTGCCCTGTGGGGAACATTCAGTGTGAAGTACAGAGAGGACTTCTGTGGCTTCCATTAAAACCCTGCAGGTAAATCCCTGCATCCTGCTGAGCAGTTGTTTGTTCCTCAAGGATGTTCTGTGTTACATACTCAAGAGTCTCAGATGCAAAGGGCAATAATCTTGGTTGCCTAAAGCTCCATACATACCATTAATATCCCATCACTAAGGAGTGAAAAAGCATTTCTGCAGTGGGGTGAGATGCATTTTCCCCTGGCCACAAGGTGAGAAGCTCATAAAATTCCTTTCCTGCTGTGAAATCTCCTCATTGCTTGGATTTTATTGACTCTCCTAAAGAAAATGTAACAGTTTTTAATTTACTTGGACTTTGGTCAGTACTGTAATTCAATCAATTTCAAGCATGTGAGCTCAACTTATTTTAATTAGCAATGCTTGCTAGAAGTGTGTGTTACAAAGAACTCAGCACAGTGAACATGAACTCATGATTTCTGTCAATAAAGGTTTCATCCCCACAAGTGTCAACAGCTTGATTTCACTCACACCAGCACAGTGAATGTTGAACAGAAAGGCAAATATTGGATTTACAGGCTTTCCAGTGTTTCTTTCTATGTCATATTGACCACGATGATAGGTAAGATGTGGCAGGGAGATTGTGCTTGTATTCTGTCCTGGCTGGATGTGTTCAGTTTGCTCAGTTGGAGGAATTAGAATTCTGTGGTTTAGAATTGTTGGGAGATCACTTGGATCATCTTTCTCAGACTGAGTTTCTTAGAAACAAAGGCTTTCCCATGTCTGGTGACACAGACTGAAACATTAACTTCCAGCTCTGCTGCAAGTGTCTGTACATATCAGGAATAGCTCTGAAATACAAACCCCTCATATTCTGAAATGGTATGGTACCCCTTGTATTTTGGTTTTATATTTGCCATCTACACCTCATGTAAAATCAATGTGACAGATGCTAGCACAGATCTGAGGTTCATTAAAAAGCCATTAACTGTCCTAAAGGGATATTTATGGATAGCAGCACTGTATATTTTGGGCTGTCAAAACAAATTGACCAAATGGCTTCTGTGTAACCACCCTGCAACTACAGCGGGCTAATGACAAAATTCCATGCCTGGCATGGTATTCCCTCAAAATCTAATGCAAGAAAGGGGTTAGTGGAAGTGTCTGTGGGGATAATCAGACTGAGTCTCAAATGAAACTTGTGATTTGGAGATCACAGCAAATATTAATATTCCAAGGCATTTTCATAGATTAATTTATCAATAACTTTTTTTCTATAAATAGTGTTCTATATAAACAGTGTTATTGGCCTTCCAGCTGGAGAGTTGGGAGTGGGCAGGCCTGAACAGGGAGCTCTCCCTCAGCCACAGACATGGGGACTGACTCTGTTTCATCAGCCTTCCCCTTAAATCCCTTTTCCATTCATTTTGTGGTTTAAAGCTCAGCTATAAAATCTAACTAAAACATTCTTGACTAACCACCCCTCAGCCAAATAAAGGGGTTGTGCTTTCTACTGAAACCATTTCTGGAGTGTGGACTGGCAAGAATGCTGTGAGCCCTGGGCTGCACACTCCTGTCTGGGTGCTGGAATTCAGGTGGCCTTGAAGGCTCTGCCAGCACCTGGTGGATAAAGGAAGTTATCCTGGCAGCATCCACTGCTTTTAACTCACTGAACTCTCTCATTTCAAGGATTTTTAAGAGTTATTTACCAGTGCAGTTGCTTTCCTTGCTGCTCTTCATTTCTGTTCTGCTGATGCCACAGCTGCATTATTAGCTTTTGGCCATGCTACTTTAGCTTTAAATTACATCTTGCCCTCCAGGAATTAGGAGGAGGAATTACATTCATTTAGGCAGTGCTATGTTTCAGTAAACCTACTCTTCAAAATACTATCATATGCAATGAGATTGATACCAGGGAGTTAGTATTTTAAATGCACAAGGTCAGGAATGTCTTGTTTCTGCTTCCAGGCCATGTCTGACAGTCAGCTTTTAAATAATCTTCATGCTCTACTAATTAAAAATATACACTGCAGTGTTATGCCATGCAGGAGAATATCAGGGGAGATGTACAGGAAGTTTCAGGCTTTACATAATGTAGTAATTCAGACAGTGCCTCTCACCCAGTGCATTTCTGAACAGTTACAATGGTCTGGAGAATGCATTAATAGCAAGTTTCAAAGTCTCCATGTAGCTTTGCTTTCAGCCATCTGCTTTCCCTGAAGTTCCCCAAGTTGTGTTGCTAAGATATAAAATTAACTAAGATTTTGATGATTTGCCAAAGCTACTTTTTCTACAATATTTAACTGCAGTAGCAGTGAGAAAACAGCCAAACCATTAACAATAATCTTTACTTTGGACCTGTGATGGAGGGCTGTAATTACTGGGATGAGCAGGGTTTTCCAGTGTGTGCAGAGTGGATCCTCAGGGACACAGTCCACTCAGCCCAGCAGGGAATCACTGCCCAGGAGGCGGCAGTGGCTGCACACCTTTATGTGCCCCAGAATATTCTGGGACACATAAAGGAAGGACATAAGATAATTAACCCTTGCCAGGCTTGTTACAGAGGCCACTGCAGAATTTACTGCAAAACATGGGTAATCTGTGCTGTGTCACTCGTATCTCCTTCAAACAGAACTCCACAGAGATGGAAGAATCTTCTCTGTGCCTGTTTCAAACTGGAAATGGAAGCATCCTTTGGTATAGTCTTTGATGATCTGTTGGCTAAAGAAATATATTGTCAATTTGTTCTCAGGAGTCTGGCCAACTACCCACTTGCTTGGGGGTCAGCTGGCTGCCTTTTGTTAGTAAAGACTCGTGGGTGTGGGCCCAAAATCCAGTATAAATTCCTAAGTGGATTTATATGAAGTTCTACACATTTAGATGCCAGGCTCAGAGTGATTTTTTTACATGTTAAAAAATATTTACACAATCCCTAAAAGCCCATTTGTTATATAGGATGAGTTGGTGATCCATAACGGGCTGCTTGTAGAACATGCATAGAATAAACAAAGCAAAGATCCATGTCTGGTGTGCTCACAGTGCTGAATTGCTCTATATCACAGTCAGGAAAGGGCTGGTCTGATAGTGGTTGCACTCACACCAGAGTCTACTTAAAAGGAAGGAAAACAAAAGAAAAGGCAGCATGGCTGTTCAACATTTGTTTGCTGTTTGTAAGACACAGAACTACAGAAAGCTTGAAGTGATGTTCTGCTTAAAATGATTTCTGTTGGTTCATTGCAGGCAGTAACTGAATTCCTTCATTTCTGGACCTCAAGCTGCCTGAGGCACACGAAGGAGATGCCCATAGCCCGAAGTGCAGCTCCTGTGCCTCACAAGACTGTTCCTGTACCCTGTGACTGTGGGCACACAGTTTAGGAGCTGCTGTATAATTTCTGGAATTTTGTTTTTCTGTTTCCTCTGATCTGAACACTCTCAAGATCAGTAATAAATGTAACTTTGAAGTTCTTGGAAAAAGTATGTATTTTTGACTTTGAAACTTTGACTTGTAAATGCATTTCTTTCAAAGAAAGATTATTGTAAGTAATTCTACTTGTGTGTTTCGTTAGTATGTCGTCACTATGATAAATTTTAAGGTGAATATCACTGAATGAGAATTCCTGTCCACATCTTTATTTAGTAAAAATGTACTCTGCTAAGGAAAACGAACTTACACGCAAGCTAAACAAGGTCTGTATGTATTTAGAGTTTGTGTGAGCTGAGTTTTTGTAGTGGGCTTTGCCAGTGCAGGACTGTAACCCTGAGAATCTTAGGCAAGTGCTTACCATGGAGGTGGATCAGGATACATGATGTTCACCTGAGAAAGTATATCCAGGTAGGAGTCAAAATCACAGGCTGGGGGGAACTCCTCGATGCAGGTGGATCTCAGCTCTGCAGAGGAGCCACCAGGAGAGAAACCATCTGGAGCTGCAAAACAAGAATTTATATTGGCTGCTCTTCCCCTCCGTGCTGGATTCCCTGTCACTCTTTATAACACTTCCATAAATCAGAAAACAAACCCTTTCTGAGGCAGAGGAGTTGCAAATATTTTGGAACAATCAGGTTTCACGGGATATTCTAATTTCCTTAAGAGTAAATGAACACCATCTGCAGATGAACTGTGGGGTTTCAGGCTGTGGCACAGGGACTGTACCTTTAGTGCTGCCCTGCAAGGCAGATGGAAACTCCAAAGCTTTTCTTGTGCCTCAAAGGCTGAAAAGGAGTGTGGGTTCTACCATGTGCAGCTCCAGATGTTTGTGGTAACTGAACTTCCCAGCAGTTGCATCTGTGGAAGGTTTGTTCTGGGAGGGGAGTAAAAGGAGGGGCAGGTGTTTGATCACTGAGAAAATGCTGCTCTCAATAAACACTGACAAAAATGGGAAAAGCTGGAAAACAGCAAATAAAAGTCATCCTGCTGCCTTCTCGAGAGATTTCTTCATGATTCCATGCAAGAGCTTCTCAGCTCCACAAATATTAAGTTTAGTGCTATTTTCTGTGTTAGAGGATAATTTGTGTGTGTGTGTGTCCATGTAACGTAGTGTGGCACAATTTCATTTAGGGTTATTCTTTTGAATATCTCCCAAAATATGCTTTTCTTTTCCATTTCTCTAGCATTATTTCTAACAAGGTGTTTGAAATTTTTTCCTTTCTTTTTTTGCCTGGCTCAAGGCTTTTTCGGTGAGATGAAGTTACCAGAGTAGTAGATTTAAACAGAGTGATTAGAGCTTAATAGTCAGTATTTTATCATGCCAGAATATTGGGTCAAACAGTAACTCCAGTTTGGGTTTAACTATTTAATCCTCAGTGCAGCTGCTGAAAATTAGGAAAATTGATAATACTGTAATAGTAGATGTTAGCTTTTCTGGATTTTGTTTTTATTTTCCCTCTGTGGGTAGCCATGGGAGTTTGCATTTCAATTCCTTTGGACTCTAAATTTTATTTCAAAATTATAGATTTTATTCACTTACCTGGATAAATATTTCTGGAAAGGCCAAAAAGAAATTTTTCCTTGCTCCAAGGGGAAAAACTGATCCTAGGAGATTCAGTTTAGACAGAAAAATTCCTGGTCCAAATAACTAAATGAAGTACAATTGACTTCAATGGATACTTAATTTACCTCAGTGAAAACAAGATTTAGGCCAATGCATTTTTATGTGGCTCACTATTATTGGCTTTTCTATATAAATACAAAAATCCCTCAATGATATGCACAGAACTGCACCCATAACAAACTGCAGGTAGAGGAACCTGCTCACAGAGGACGTGGCTATTGACACTCCACCATTTAGCATTTGAATTTTTACTGTCTGAAGAATTACACAGTAACTTTTAAAATTCTTTTTTTCCTTAAATAATCTTCTGTCATTTCCTCGACAAAGTGGCTTCTAGTCAGCAAAGCCCAAAAAGGCTGAAAACACTACTCTAAAATGAACTCTTTGATATTCCCAAATTATCTTCAAGGTTTTTTTGTTACATGTTGGTTTTGTTTTATGGGTTTTACTTTGGTTAGGGGTGAGGAATTGGCACCTTTTTGACTCTCTAACGATGATGACTGTTGTAATGACACCGATGTTATCAATGACATTGTTAATGATGGTGACAGTTTAATGATCTTTGGGTGCCCTGTTGTTCGGTTTCCAGGCAGATTGTCACTTTTGCACTCGAACAGCATTTGCCCAGTGATTGCTGTAGGCTGGTGCTCTCGGCTGAAATGAGAACAGCTCTGCCTTTCCAAGAAACAGAAATTACAGCAAATGCTGCACCGAGACTACAGGGGGATGTGAAAATGCAACAGAGAATAAATCTTATCCCATACCGAGGGAAACAAGCTGTTTGGGAGCTGCTGTCAGCGCCGGCTGGGTGCTGTTAAGTATTCCCTGTGGGCAGCCAGGCCCAGCCCCGCGGTGCCATGACACGGCCAGGCTGCCCGGGCCCGGCTCGTCCCATTGTTTCGTTCCCTTTGCCGTGCCTCGCCCGTGGCCGGTGCCGTGTCCGCCCCGCTGGCAGCCGGCGGTCCCGGCGCTGCTCGCTTACCGTCCGCAGCCTCCGTGCCGCGGGCCGGGCGGCCGGGCCGGCTGTCCTTGCGCAGGCTGCCCACCACGATGGTGGCACAGGACAGGAAGAGCACCAGGCCGATGACCACCCCTGCCACCAGCAGCGGGGACACCAGCAGGCTGCTGTCACCGCCGTGCTCTCTGCGGCTGGGGAAGGCGCTGGCAGGGCTGCTCTGGTTCGAGGCAATTGCTGTGCAGAGAGAGAGAGAGAGAGAGAGAGAGAGAAATGTGTCACTTGTCCCAGGGGTCGCACAGAGTGTCAGACGCAGCCATTGCACCAACCCCCGCTCTCAGACCGATTCCTGGGGCTCCTGGGGGAACAGCGGCTGTAGCTTCCCTGGTTATTGGGAATATCCTGCTGGAGCCCGTGCTGTGTGACCCATAGCTCTGATGGCCTCTTCGGCCAAGATTCTTTGTACTGTGAGCTGACTGATGCTGAAAGAACTGAAGTGCACAAGGAGGAAAGTGGAAATTCTAAAAGGTGAACTCCAAGAGGAGCAGGGGACTTGCCTATTGCTAGGGGTGTAAGAAGGCTTCAGGATTTTGCAGAGAAAGTTTTGGGCATGAATGAACCACAGGAGCCTGCTTTTGTGGCACTGGGCTTGTTTTGGTTTGTGAGGAGAGTCAGCATCCCAAGAAACTGATTTTTAGTGAGGGAAGAGACTCATCCAGAGTGGGACTGTTTGGTTGCAACTGCTTTACTCTGGTAAAAGAAATGAAAATCTATAAATGTATTATTTGAGTTCAATAATAAATCTTCTTAAAGGAGAATAACTCCAGTAATTTATTGCCAAGTCAGACATCCTTTTGAGACAAGCCACAGAGACAGAATCAAAAGTTAAACAATAATCTTCCCTTAGAGAATCAACTGATAGCGTGATTATACATGGGAATTAATTGCCCAGAGATGTATTTATGGGGGATTGCATTGCTAATGGAGAGAAGGTAAATAGAAGAAATTATGGGGAAAAGGATTCAGGATTTTAGCAGGCAGAATCCACTCTCTCACCCCAAATTAAAACAAAAAAAATTAAAAACCTCCCATTAGCTGCTCAGCATCAGTAAGCCAAAATTTTATTGATGCAAAAAAATTGCTAGAGATGTCATATACCAAGCTTGGCTGTCGAATCTGGCCTGGATATGTTTTTATATTTGGCTATGTGTCAGCTGAACAAATACAGAATTTATTTCCTGCTGAAATCAGGGCTAACAAAACTTTCTCTTTTGAGTATTTTGTGGAGTGAGTATGTGTTTTAGGAAGGGCATTGTGCTGTTTCCAAGGATAGATGTTATCAGAGAGTTCTCAGCAATGTTTGCTCTTTCCCTTTGGGAGACACCACTTGATGTTTTGCAGTCACAGTAAGTTTAGAAAGAAGACAATGGCTCTGAGCCAGTGTTTGTTATCATGGGCTGATGCTGAGATTGAGACAAGCAACTAGAAAGATACACATGAAACCAGGGGAATTAGCACGTAGTGGAGTTTTGTTAATTTTCTGGAAGCACTTTTCTGTTGGCTGGGGATCTTAACAGGCATTTAGGACAGACAGCCAAGAAATGTGCTGAGCTTTTACCAAGCATTTTGTGCCAAAAACCAAGACTGAATTTTCTGAGAATTAAACTGATGCTGTAGCATTAAATCAAAGGTTATGGACAAGTGTCCTACTTAATACTGAGTGCAAAGAAGTTTTGGGTATGGGATGTGTTTGGGGGGGTAAGGCCCTTGTGCTAGAGCTCAAATTCCCAAACCTTTACAAAATTTTATTTGTTTTCTCATTTGTACATTTTTTTAGCTATCTCTGTTGGTAATGTGTCAAACACACTGGCTTTCCAAGGCTTTGATTTTTCAGATTTTTGAAATTCTGCTTTTGAGAGATGCAAATATCACAGCAGTGACAGTTTAAAACCTGGCTGCAGGGATTAACACTTGAACTGGAAGTAGTGGCAGGTAATTTATTGGTAATTTTGGCTGACTTACAAAGGTAAAAGAAGAATCAACTTTGTTGTCAGCATGATGAGAACATGAGCCTGGGGTGTGAGGTTGCCCCAAATTGTCAGGCTTGTGGTCATCAATTTAATGTCAAATAGCACTGAAATGGAATTGGTGATAAACTGCTGTCAAGTGGGGAGGAAGGAGGCTGCAGTGAGTGCTTTCAAATCTTTCAAAACTTGGGACAAATTTGGAGTGATCCTCTAAAAAGGAAGTGCCTGGCTAAGGATATTTACCCTTTTTTTCCAGTTGTGGAAGCCAGCTGGAATATCCACACTCTGATTATTTGGGAGATTCCTATGGTGCTACCCCATGTGAGCACTGATATTTGGACCTGTTTTGCTTTGTAGAAGTTCAACAGCTTCAAGTGACTTCATACAGAAAATACTCTTCTGTGTTGGTATTGAGGTGGTGTGGTTTAATTCAAGACACCCCATTTGTCCACCACATTCTCAGGGCTTCCTTGGCTGTCCCATATCTTGTCTGTTTTGTCTGTTGTTTCTCACAAGCATGAATCTTTCTGGGTTTTTTATGCTTTTAATCTAACTGAACTCAGTCCCTCATATAAACAAGTTATAGTGCAATATTGCTTTTATTAGAAGGAATGAATGAGTCCCCTTAGCCCAGCTCCTAACACAAAATGTACTTGATAAACTTCTCCTGTGGCATCATTTTCAGTTTGACACTGTGAGTCTGATCCTCCAGACTTTACTACTGACTTACTACTGTGACAAACAACAGCAGAGTGGGATGCTGCCTTGATATAAATTCTTAGGCTTTGAATTTTGTTGGGGAAAAAAGATGTTTATATTACTTTTGGCAAAAATCCACATTATAAATTTTCTCCTCTTATCCAAAACCATCTTCTTTTGATAAACTGTGCATTTCTCCCTATAAAAATGCTATGGTTCTTCCTTCAGAATAGAGGTATCTATAAATGTATGTGAAGCCCATAAATAAAACACCACTAACAGGGTACTAACGCTTTTGTTTTGAGGTAAGTTGTATCCATTCCCATGAAACTGCAAATGATAAACAATACATACATAAATATGAATATTTTATATCTAATCCTCTAAATGTGAATTATGTTGGATGTACACACCATGGCTTTTATCCACTATGGGAGCTGTGTAAGTAACACAAAACAGCCCAGCTGGCACAGGGCTGGCAGAACACTGACTTTAGAGTGAGCACCAATGCAAAATCGCCAGGACTGTCCACTCAGTGTCAGACAATAAATCAGCACTTTGAAAAATCCCTTCAATATCAAACTATATTATTTTACTCAGTGCTCCTGCATCTCAACAAACCAATTGGAAAGTAACTGAAGGAGGTATAGAACAGCCCAACTTTTTGGGTACATATTGTTCTTTCTCACTCCTGCTAATCTGCCTTTGAAGGGACAGTTTCCCCTTTCTAACTTGGCCATAAGTAATGGGGAAGTTTCAGCTGGGTCAGATCCCGGCAGGGTGAAATGTCCTGGTGTGCAGACATGTCCTGGGAGCTTGGCTCACCCAACATTCAGCCCCTTCTTAGGAGTGGCTTCTCTCTTCCTCAGTGCCTTTCACCTGCTTGTACCTCAGATGAGGGAAGGGAAACACCTACACATGAATGAGTCTCTTCACACTGAGTTGAGTTTGGTGGTGGTGGTGGGGCCTTGTTCTGTTCCCTTTTGTCCTGAAGGCACATCAGCTCTAGTGAGGCTGCAATGGCATCTGGAATTGATGGGCTCTGAGATGATTTTAGAGCTGGATCCTGCTAAGATAATTAAATCTCTTCCCCTGGTTTCCAATGGATCATCTTAATAAAGATGATAATTCATGTTATGACTGTCGAAGAGGATGAGACATGGAGTGGTTTTGTTTCCCAGGCTGAAAAGTGCATGATCAGCTCCTGAAGGAGTGCTGATGTGTTGTTCAGGAAAGATTTAGTGTCTAGAATTATCTACCTCTTCATCCCTGCCAGCCTGGGATTCTCCTTCCAGAGGGCAGGGTGGACTTGGTGCTGACTTGCTGAGCTAGAGCTGAAGCACATGGACAGAACAGAGTATTCCTTGTACCCCTGGGTCAGCAAAACTGTTTGGGATGGTGATCCAGCACCTCCCAGCACCCTTAGATGCACTGCATTAACACAGTGTACAGGACTGGGAAGGAGTAGTGAGAAGGTGAGTTTAGGATGGTGCATAGCACCCTTCATTATCCTTTGGTCTTCAAATAATTGCATCAAAGTATCTCAAACACCAAATCAATTCAAAGCATGTTTCTGACATCCTTACTTTCGCAGTCCCTTGGATTATGCAGTCTCTGTATCCAGGAAAGGTGAGTGACAGATGTCAGGAAGGAGCTGAGACCACCCAGATACACTAAATCAGTGGAATGAGCCAAGATTTTGTTGATTCTGTCTTTATGAAGAGTTCCTGTTTGAAGATAGTTTATTCTGGCCAAGAGTGATCAGTTGGACCCTGCCCTTGCTGCTGCCCTGGGAAATACATCTCTGGAAATCAGAAATTGCACTGCTTGTTTCTGTGGCACAGGAAAGGAGTAAAGGAGCTGTAGCACAAAAACAAGCTGGGAAAGGGTTTGGATCGTAGGAGCATCCCTGCAGCCAGGGGGAGAGGGATATTGCTCAGACATTGAATACAAGGGCCCACAGGAGATGAACCTTAAAATCACCTAAAAGGAAATGAATCTGTTGGATTCAAAGTTATTCCATTGGATCCTGAGGAAGGCTGAAACTTCACTTAGGCTTGATAAATACCAGGGTGTCATCTGCTTGTGGGACTAAAAGGAAGAGGTGAGGATGCTCGGAACAGGGCAGGTTATTTGTCCTTTTGTATTTCTCTTGTTCTCTTGTAGAAAAATTGAGAAATGAGTGAATGACCGGAACAGTCTGGGAAATGCCCTCTCCATAAAACAGTTTTACACTGGCTACACAAATAGTATGGGAAAAGGAATTTGCGGTTCAGGAGGCCCAAGAGCATGTTTGATTCTCTCAAACACAGTTCTCCTTTCTTTTGGCTTTTCTGCTTTCCACACAGAAAATTATGCTGCCTCTTAAGCTACAATGAATGTTCAATAATAACTCTATAGGGTGTGCTTCAAACTTTTAACTCTTCTTATGGAATTTACACTAAGTAGTTATTTGACAAAATCAATGAATAAATAAAATCAATGAGTAAATAAATTTTTCCTGTCAGTTTCTGCACCAATGACATTTTAACAGTTCCCAAAAGATGATATTCATTATTATTTCGAAATTTGAGGTAAATCTTTCTATACAAATGCTTAACTAATCTTGCCTGTTCATTGCTGCTGTGGGAGATACCTAAGCATAATCCAAACCCACAAATGCCATTAACCAGGCAGGACCTGTGAATTCAGACTCAGTTTCTCTGCAGCTCTCTGCAGTTCAAAGACTCTTTGAACTTTTTTACTGCATATATATATATATATATATATATATATATCTCCTAATCAGAATTAAAATTTTTCACTGATTAATAGTAAAAAATGAAAACCTTGTTCAGACCTGAGATTGTGTGCTAGTGATGGCTCAGTTTTATCAGATCCCCCAGCTGAAAGTGAATGTGGGACACCTGTCCAGGTACAAAAGCTGCCCATGACCTTGAGGAGCTTCTCCAAGGCAGAGAGGGTGGCCTTTTCCCCTGACAGCCAACTCTGCCTTTTCATCCTGTCTGCTGCCTATCAGATAATGACTTTCTCTCTTCTTGCATTGACATCCTTATTATAGAGCCAGAATGAGGAAGATTGGATCACCAGCAGCTTGCAAATTGAGAATGTCAGAAGCAAAGAGAATGTGGCTGCAGAAGGGCTCAGGAAATAAATCTTTTCAGCTGCTGTGGCTTTAGGGTATTATGTTGATGTCACAGCAGCTTGTATAGGTGCTGTTTCAAATTAACAGGAAAAATCTTCCAATTTTCAGATCCATGGTCTCTTTTATCAACATGATAAATACCACTGCAGGGAAACAAATCACTCTGCAAGTATAACAGCCCACTTTCTGATGGACAAGGAATATTTTTCCCCTATTTTCTCATATTCAAACAACTTGGAACAAATACAGTTTTATAAGCAGGATCCAAAGCTATTACTTTTCTCAGAAATTCTGTATTAGGGCTTGGAAATAAGTATGATGAGAATTCTCTTTTATCCATTAAAGTAAAGTTACCTTCATAAGTTTAGATCCAACCTAGCTTGGTAGTGACTCGAGTAGGGCAAACCCTATAATTTTGGGGTTTTTATGGTGAGAAACACTTTTTTTGGCACACAACTTTCTCATATAAAACTTTGGAAAAGTTGCAATATAGTAATATTTCTTAAGGTTTGAAGGAATGGGCAAATTATTTTATATTTTACCCTATCAGTCTGCTTGAACTGTGATCTGGATGTCTCATGTCTTGTCTTTAGGAGGCTGAGCTCTGTCAGAACTGCATTTAATGTAACCTAAAGAGAGTAGGTGGCAGCTCATGGGACATGGAGCTGAGGTAGGAGACATAATCTATATTGGGGCAACAAAAAAAACCAAACAAACAAAAAAAAAACCCCCAAACCAAAAATCCAAACCCTTCCACAGGGAAGTTCCTTTTCTTACAAACTTTTCTCTCAACCCCCACAGAGAAAATAGGAAGGAGTAATGAAATTGTTTCCAGCTCAATAGTCACAACTGGTGAGCACCTGACTTTTGCAATATGTGCATTTATGAATCTCCAAATCAGTTATCCACTTCTGATCACTATTAAACTGGCTCATATTTACGACTTTTTAAATGATGGAGTTTTGTCTTTTCCTGGTGTTTCAATGAATTGTTGCACTGGCTCCATCAGTCACCATCTTTAGCAATCCTTACCCTGCTCACAGGGTTCAAAGGTCTGTAATGAAGATCCATCTGCTGCTAAATGTTGAGGCTGAACTGAGCTTAGGGACCAGATCCACCTTCTATATACACCCCCAACACTCCTCCTACAGTGCTTGTGCCCTTGTGCTGCTTCTTATTTAGGGCTTTTCTTATCAAAATTAATCCCAATTCTTTTTCCAGTTTACTTGCCAGTCTTCAGTAGGAGTAATCTACTGAAAAAGCACAGAGTAATGATTGATTTTTACTGCTTAGAAAGTAATGATGACTGAAATACTGATCCAAGGAATTGTGTAAGGAATGGGATGCTGAGATAGAAACCTGTTAACACTGGGATCCCCAGATCTCCCTTTCGGAGGTGGTATCACATGTGATTTATCTTGGCCTTTCTTTCAAGGTGATGTGAATTTTAAAAATATAATTAAAATGGTTTGCAGTGTAGTTCTGCACTCCCACATGAGTTATGGTGATGGTGTTGCAGAGTACACAAAGCCTATAGTGTGATTTACATCATCATTTATATCTGTGAAAGCTCCAGCAGTATCTGCCTGCATAAATCAAGGGGTTTTCTCGTACCATTAAGAAATGATTTAATTCCTTCAGATTTCATCTGAACAGGACTAGGATGTCTGCATAGACAGATGCTGGGATGTCAATAATGGCAAGTCAGATATTGATTCTGGACAGAATTTCAATCACCTGGTTCTTTGTTGCTAAAGGAGCCACTGAAATACAAGGACACTGAAAATTAGGCACTCAAACATTCCTGTTCAAAAGCCTGGGGGGGAAATCCCTATTGCTCCCATTTGGTGAAAGGACTGGTCACTGGGAGTGCAGGACTGGCCACAGGGCCAGGGAGCATTCCCTGGATGTCTGCAGTGTCTGGGGCTGTGTGTGTCCAGCAGGGCTGAGCCAGGCTGGCAGAGCAGAGGACACTCACCCTGAAGGGCTGGGAAAGCTGGCAGGGAAAGCTGCCAGGCTGTGGGGTTTCACACAGAGCTCTTGTTACAGGCCCCACACAGTTCCTTCCTCTAAATAATGTAATGATGGTTGCTTTTCATTTGTGGTGGCAGGGAAAGACTTTAAAGCCAACAAAAAAACTCTCCCTAAGCCAAATGCAGCCTTTAGGAAAGGACATTTATGCACCTTCAGTATGAACTGCAGTGTGTATATATGAATATTTAAAATAAAAAATGCAGTTCTCACTTCAAGGTCTGTTTCAGCAGAGAGCTACCACAAACATCTGCAGCAGCTCCAGGAGCTCTCCATGTGCTGGGAAGTCCAAAGGGCTCGGAGCTGCCCCTGGAGAGAAGGCATGCAGAGAAGGACTGAGATTTACAGATACCCCCAGAATCAGCTGTGCTTCTGCACCTTCTCCTCTCCAGGCAGCTGACAGTCCAGGCTGTAGGTATTCCCAGCTGTTCTTAAAAGGAAGCTGTTTATTGTTTTCAAAGATGATTTAGACAAGAGAATATTTCTAAAGCAACAGGAATTACAGCGTGCATTGTTCTGCATTTGCACCCAGTGAGATTGAGAGAGAGTCATAATTGAGGGATTCAGAACTTGGAGCAAGAACTTGGGCTTTTTCTGTGAGCACACTGTTCTGGAGATTATACTCAATTTAAATAATTACATGTTACGGGAAAGTTGATTAAATTTTCAATTCAAAGGATTCATAAATCCCTTTGTAATGAATGGTGCTGCACATGGATGAGAACCCGTGTGACGCCCTCAGAGCACCCTGGACAATGCCTTAACCTGGAACACTGGCTGGATTTAAGGCTGGCTGGGTTTTGTGGCCTTTTGAACAAAAGGGACCAGAAAATGGTTCAGTCCCAGAAATTAAGTGTGGCCCAGCAGGGGTGGTTCTAATAAAACTATCTGAATAAAATCTCTTGTAGGGATACTGCCTGGAAGTATCCAGGGATACCATCCAGCTCCTACCTTCTTGAAGTTCAGTCTATGTTAAATGTCACTAACTATTGCTGCTTTCTGTTAATATTCACAGTGGAAATGTGTTTGTTAAATTGTTTGCATTTACCCACTGGGAAAAAAAAAAAAAGACTTTTTGAACAAAGCTATGGGATTCTTGGTAGAGAAATTGGTATCTAGGCTGTAATCTTCTATCCCCTTTCAAGTGCATTGGTAGACACATGGAGAAAGAAACAACATTGTAATAGAAAAGGAAATAATTCCTGTTGTCCTGATCACACATGATTGCAAAGGAATTTTAATCCACATGCTTGCTAACAGCAAGGGCTTTTACCTTGTGGATTAACAAATTTGAAAAACATCACAAAAGGAATGGAATTCCTTCTTCAGTTTCCTGTCACCCACCTTAATTATTCATTTTAACTCCATGATCAGGGTTACCTTGTTAGGTGCTTAATGAGGCTGAGAGGACCCGCATGGTGTGCCCAGTTAAGGGCAATTTCCTAATGCAAATTACCTAAACATTCTTCTTCCCTACCTGAAGGCAATCTTGCATTACAGGAGAATCAGAATGTCCTTCAATATGAGGGCAATCTAAAGAGTTTGCATCAGGAGATTGGTAGACTCCATCTCAAAGAGATTGATAAATTTAGATTTGTAAATTGTATTCTCCAGCTCTTAGGAGGACTCAGAGTTGCTGGATGTGCAGTTCTTCAGTTCTGGTAGGAATGGATCAACCTCTTCAGTTTCTGGTGCATGAACAATCAGATTAAGAGACATTCTGATTAAAAACAAGCTGAAATTTTCTATTATTTGCATTAGCAGACAAAGAAGTTGTTTTGTGAAGAAACTGACAGGATGAATATAGCTTCTATTTTATAAGACACTGTAGAAACACAGGTGTGTGAGCTGCAGAAAAGTGAGTGCTGTTCTGAAAAAGGCTTGTTCATGGAAGTGATGGAGCACTGAAAGGAATAAAAAGGGGAAAATGGTGCTCCAGGGTTACTAGAGCACTATCAAACCCCTGCACAGCACAATGGGATATGTGGTTTGTGCTGGACACTGTCTGCAGAATGACCTCACAGGGAAAGACTCAGGGAAAATCCCATCCAGCAGCAGTGGAGTCCCAGGGCTCCGAACAGCAGCAAGGACCTGGCCCTGGCCCCTGTTTGTGGCTCCTGGAGGGGACCAAGAACAACTGCCAGAGCAGGAATTTACTTTAGCCCAGCCATCTCAGAGGGCCCCCGAGCAGAGGCTGGCGGGAGTGGCTGAGCTCCAGCAGGGCACCAGTGAGGGAGAGCTGGCTGAATGAGAGAGCCAAGGAAAGCTGAGACACTGTGGGAGCCTTGGACCTCAGCTGCCTGAAGCACGAGCAGTGTGATGACAGCTTGCTGGGACTGAACAAATATCAGTCTAGAAAAGGTGGCTGCTTTCTCTTCAGAGCTCCTGTGCCTTAATGTCAGCATTGACTCCGTGTGGGTATTGTAACTGGAAAGAGTAAACCAGCTGAGATGAGCCTCATTAAATTATTAAAAAGGTGACAATCAGTGTGGATCTGCTGTGGAGAAGGCGTGAATTTAGGATGATCTGTTGCCTCAAAGCAATGTTTAAATCTGTGTTACCTCTGAGAAGTAGCTCTTCACTTGCTCCTTCAAAGTTATAAACCCATGAATTTCACAATATATCCTAAATATAATTGTGGCAAAATGTCCTGTTAGAATAGCAATGGGAAGTTTTGATTGTTTTAGTTATTTATGTTTTTTAAAAAAATCAAAGTGCCCACTGTCCTGAAGCTTGAGGAGAACCATGAAAATGGGAAAGGCTTCAAATCTTTGGATACATGAAACAGTTCAACTCCTCATTCTTGACTTGTGCATCACAAGGTTTTTTTGAGGGGTCCCAGTGAGTGTGGTGGTGGTGTCTTTAAACTCTGCTACAGAGATGTGGGTTCCTGACCTGGGGAAGGGGGGGGTCCTGCCTTCCACTGCAAGCTGGAAATGGAACGAGATTCAGAGTCAGGTGTTTATGGTTTGATGGCTTCTCTGGGTCGTTTTTTGGTTGTTTGTGTATGGTTTTGGTTTCTCTTTGATGGGGTTGGTTTGTTTTAAGCCTCTTTCAGCTGCTGAAGATGAGGGGCAGACTGCAATGCTTGGCCGAGGCAGGTATGAACTCTCTGCAACAATAAAATCCTGTTTGAGCTCTTCCTGCCTTCTGGATGGCTCCTGCATGGGTATTAATTGGAGAAATGTGCTAGAAATGTTAACAAGGTAATGTAAAATGTAACACTGTGTAACACAATGTAAAATGTAACACTGTGTTTTGTAGGGCTACATTTACAGCTTTAGAATGTTCAGCCAGTGCATGCTGACCTGCTGCAATTTGTTCTGAATAACACCTAGAGCAGGGACTTTCATGTGATGTCCTTGTGCTGACAGCATAAGACAAGAAATCCCCTGCTGTTTGGATTATTACAATAATTGATGGATTCATATGTACTGTGTCATTTGTTAATACTATCCTGTTAAATCCTTCTGGGAATAAGATCACAGATTTTTCTAAGTAGCAGCTGCTGCAGTCTCCTGAAACCCCAGATTTTCAGGCTGGGCCAAGGAAGGCAGGGCTGAGGATACAAACAGATGCCTGGTTGCAACAATATGAGCTAACAATACCTGAGCCTGCAGCCTTGAGAAGGTGCGGCCAGCCCTGGGGATTCAGGGAGTGCTGAGGGTGTTCAGTGAGCTCTGTGGTTCAGAAAGGAAACTCACTGCTCCTGCTCCCCTCCTGTGTCCCTTGGGGATAAACCCTGCCTGGAGGGAGGTTGGAGACAGCCCAGCAAGGTGTGTGTTTATTCCCCATGTTGCCCTTTATCAGTGTTTGATTACCCAAGAGCTCTGCAAGCTCTGCATGTCATCCCTAGAAAATCACTGTGACTGAGAAAAAAAGGAATGAACAATGACTGATGCATTAATTTACATCTGTCAAGGTGACTGAATGATGGTTTCATTTCCTCTGATTAATTTAGCACAAGATTCCTGCTTTTATTTTTTCCCTGCCCATGGGGTGGCTATCCCTGATGAAGCACAGGTTCCCTGGAATGTTTTTTGTTATTACTCCTCTCTCCAAACAAATCCTCCTCACCAGCAGCTTCTGAGTCATTGCAGGAGGGATCAATACAGTGTCTGGTCAAATCACCTGGTGCACAGGCTCTGATATCTGCTCAAGTCCCAGTTACCCCCAGAGATGAAATTTCATCTCTGAGGAAGGATTCCAAGGGAGCAGGATGTCCCGGGGATGAGCTGGGGGAATGCTGGTCCTGAGGCAGGCAATGTAGGTGCAGAATGGTCATGGTATGAGACCAGATTAATTATTCATCCCTGCATGCACCTGTAAGTTAGGAATATATCTTTAATCATTATTAACCATCTTATTTAATTAGATTTGCATTATAATTTTTTGGTTATGGTTGCATCTTTTCAGTGAAGTTTTAATCTTTCTTGAAATTTTGGAAAATTGTTTTTGTTCTTAGTAGTAGTATTTTTTACCCTAAACTTTAAAAGCAACTTTAAGCAGAGCAATCTAATTTAAAGGTTTTATTTACTCTATAAGCACTGTCCTTTGGGTTCTGACTCAAGATAATTCAACATGAGCACATCAAACTCATCTGTATCTCCTACAAATACAAATACAAATACAAATAGATCTGTATTATCACAAATAGTTGCTGTGCTATGATCCCAAATCAAGACTAATACAAAATCAGTTTGCCTAATGTCAGCCTTATTTTGCCTTTAATGAAGAGCTCTTCTAATTCTTGTTGACAATTTCTACTGATAAAATTAAAAGGTTTTTTCCACTATGACTTAGCAGAATGCAGCAAAATTTTCAAGTTTCCATAATGTGATAGGAGAAATGCTGACTTTAAGGTTTGTTTTATTTCCATTTGTTGGATGCCAGTTTGCCTGTGGGAGAGGGCTGCTGGCCCAGCCTTTCCCTCTGCAAGGACAAAACATCCTGAGGAGTGTGCTGGGAGCAGAGGTGTCCCCACAGAGCTCTGGGGCTGCAGGTGCCCCTTCTCCTGAGGAACATGGAAGAGAGCACTGTGGTTTCCTATATAACCAGTCAAATGGCTTTTGCTGGGTTCCAGGAGGAAAATCTGGAGGCTTATTTTGCATTGTGTCAGCTCTCCTGTTCAACAGCTCCCACACAGCAGGAGGAGGCGGCTCTTGCTGGACAACACTAAAGGAATTTATCACCTGCAGAGCCAACAGAGCTTTTTCTGTCCCAGCAGAACAGAGGATGTACCAGGAACTTGGCATCCAAGTGCTCTCTGCCTTTTCAGAAGGAAGGGATGAGATCAGTGCCCAGGAGCAGCCTGGCACCAACCCACACTGGATCCATGAGGGTGTTTAGCTCATGAGACAAGGCAGTTGCTCAAGCACCACACAATAACCTAAATGTGCAGGATTTTAGCACATAGAGATTTCTTCTGGCTTGTTCACTCCTGAAATCCCACACTGGCCTCTGTTAGGATATAGTGTGGTGGGGACAGGCTGCTGTGCAGGGGCTGGCAGGGATGCAGGGACAGGGGGACACTGGAAGCATCATGAGTGACACCCCCACTGCTGTGAGTGGGGCTCTGACTGGAGGCACTTCTGAGGGATTGTCCTTTTGGCTGGTGACTTAACTCTGTCCTTCCCTGGATTCCCTTGTGATTAAATTTAAACCCCAATGGCCCTTTCTGTGGCACATGATCTCTGTCACGCTCTGTGTTCAGTCATATCCTATTTCTGCACATTTTTCCTGCACTTGCTGTGACCTGTGAAGAGGGATGAATTACCAGCACACTGTTTCCTTAAGCTGAGCAATTATTTTGAATGAATATTACATGGGTTATGTGAAGATAGAAAGTGGGAATAAAGAGACTTGCTATGGAAACAGGTTTTTTTTGTCCTCACTTTTCTTTTTTTTTTTTTTTTTTTTTTTTTGATGCTTTCATCTCTTCTGCAGTGGGGATTACTGTGCTATTTTTTCTTTATGGTGAAAAAGATGGCAGTTATATCTTTTAGATTTTACATATTTTTCTTTATATTCCTTAAAAAAAGAAAAATGTAAATGACATTCCTGTACTATCTTTGGGTATTTTGTTTTTATTCTGATGATGTCTCCTTTCTCTGGGCAACAAAAATTAAGATGTTGCATTATGCCCATCTCATTCATGCATTTTTTCAGGTGAACTGTCTGTCCTTCTAAGCCCATGTTCCAGAGTATTTCCAGAACGGAAGTTCTGTAGAACTTTGCAAAGCCCTGCTGCCTACTGTCTCCAGTGTGGTATTTAGAGTAAGAAAACTTTTAAAGCCCAACAGAAGCTTGTGGATCGACCTCTCCGTATTTTATTGAAGTGATTGCTCTATCTTATATTTTCATTGACTGATTTCTGTGTTTCTGAACCAATTATTCACTTCTACATGTTTCTGCTGTGCTGTATAAAATATTCACAGTACTGAGAATCAGGAGTCCTTCAGCAAAGTAGGTGTGCAAAAGAGCCACCTGAGAAGCTCAGGGACCCACACTTTATCCTCTTGGTGTTAAAGGAGTTATAAAACAAGAAGGAGAAATGCATCTGTGCACTGCTGACACTGAGCCAGCAGTTTCATTCTGAGAGGAAGAGAGAGAACAGTGATATTTGTAATCCAGTGCTAAATGCAAATAAGTTCTGTGTCTCTTTCTTCGGGAGATTGCTTCCCTCAGTCACCGGGGTTCATTTACATTCGGGTGACATCTACGAGAATTTTGCCAACACAGCTTATTACTGCAAACATTGTGTCAGTTCTGACATTTCGCTTTGCTGGAGAATCCCCGGAATGGCTCTGTTTGTTCCTGGTGGCAGACGTGCAGTCACACAGGGAGCGGTGCCAGCTTCAGCCGTGCCTCATCCCGCCGAGCTGCATTCCCTGCGTGCTGCCTCCACAAGCCTCCATGGCCCGGGGCGAGCAGGAGCCTTGTCCAAGGCCGTTTTCCTCTGGAAGCAGGATGGGCCCCTGCAGCTGCCTCCCGGAGCAGACACGGGAAGTCCCACGCCTTTTTCTGGGGCAGAGGCACAAACACATCACCACGGCGGGGTGGCAGAGCTCCTTACGGCACCAAGCAGCTCCAACCCCAAAACAGGAATTCAGATTAATCCAGCACTCCCGGGGCCAGACAGGTGAATCCATGGAAAAGAAAGCTTGTTATTATCCCTGCAGCTGCACAGAAAGAATCCCAGACTCTTTTTCCAGTCTGACTCCCAACGAGTGTGCGTTAAAAAGGTGGGGAAGGAGTTAGTGTCAGGAGCGTTATCTGAGTGAGATTCTCAACGCTTTGGTCTTCTGTTCCTACATCCCTGCTTTGTGCATTTCCCTGGCTATCCCACGCAAAGGATTGAGGCAGTTAATTCCACTTCCCTTCTCGGAGAGGGCTTCCTCAGGGTTTCTTTCATTTATAAACATCATTTATAAACACTTTCTGCGAATTGCTCTTGTTAATGGGAGTCATCAGTGATGCCCAATAAAAGACATCAGAATATTTTCTTGTCTACCACTCCATATACTTTTCCCCTGCCCTGTTTATGTGTTTATATGTAATATGCATTTATTTGTCACTCCCTTCTGGGGATCAAAGCCTGGCAGCTACAAACACTTCTCTTGCAATGCAATGATAGGAACAAGCCTCTTCTGGAAGCCACTCAGATGAAATCAGCCACATTATTTCAGTTATGACTCAAAGCAGATTTGAATTTAGGATTTCAAGGAGGTGTTATGCCCCCTGGCCCTGCTGGCTGTTTTCTATTCACTCTGCTCACTCTGTATTTTTCATCTTATTCTCAGTTCTACAGCATACAGTGTTTTTCACTAACTCATATTTCGTAAGGAAAATGTGCCAAAAACTAGAGTCTTCTATTTTTTATAAAGATACTGAAGCTGGGCCTCAGTTCAGGAAGGTGCTTATGTGTATAGCTTGTGCTCTGTAAATGCATCCTTGATTTTATTCCTACAAAATTTTCCAGTTCAGGAGGCACTGAGATTTATGTAATAAAACTGTCACTGTTCCACCCCTTTAGACTGTGGGAGAAGGTTTTGCCTTGCTGATGGGCTTGTCTTGTTTTCAAAGTTTGTATGTTAGAAGTGTTAAAATCAGAATTACCAGAATATTTGAAAGCCCTTTAGCTGGAATTCATAGATTCATATAGCAGATGAGGGAAAAGGCATAGCAAGGTAACTCCTTTAACAAGAACAGTTTTTTGGCCCTGTTTGTGGGTTTATGGAGCAGCCTTTACAGGCTGCCTTGATAGAAACTTTTAAACTGTGGTTTCTCCCCTGAAAAAGGGCAGTCATTCAGAGAAATATATTAATCTATTTCAAAATATAACAATACTACTGATCATTTCTCACTATGAAACAGACCTGGTCATTATTTATATCCTGTCAGATAATTAACTGTTGTTATATATATATTGAAAATGGCTGTATTTAGCAGAACTGAGCATTTTCTAAGTTCATGGGACAATAGGAGTCATCATCACAATGCCTGTCCCATTTCAGGAGGAGCTGGCACTGCAATCTTTGCTTGTCCCTGCTCCTCCTCCTGTGTTAAGGCTCCTGGTTTCCCTCAGCCACTGTCAGTGCTTCCAGGGGGAGGCAAAGGGGCCACAGCCCTGCAGGTTTGTCTCCCTTGTTTCCTGTGGGCCAGCACTCTGTGCTCAGTTGTTATTTCCTAAGCCCTCTATTCCTTTTAGCCTCTGAAAAGATAAGCTTTCAAATCAGAGATGCAAAAGCAGATAAAAGTTCTGCTCTAATTAACAGTTACTTGAGGGCTATTGCAATTATGTCCTTTGTTCATTTCTGCTTACACAAGTTGGTAGTGTGTCAGTGGGATTTTCTGTATCAGGTAAGATCAACAAATACTGACCCTCAGCAGGCAGTAAAATATTTGTTAAATAAAACCCAATGCCAGCAAATAAAAGAGGAAGAATATGCTGAATAAACATAACTACTGGAAGAAGCAGTCTTCCAAATGAATCCCTAGAAAGGATAAATAAAAGTTGTAAAAGGAGAGGATACTGTTGTCAATAGTGTTGATAATCCAGACAAAGGTAATCTATGAAATTTATAACCAGCCCAGCAGAAGGATTTCTGTAAGCAACAGGCTGCATTTTGTTGTGGCAGGGAAACAGTAGATGGTGATTTCCACAACAATCTAAATTCTACTAAACACTGATAAATGTGGTGAATGCTCCAAAGAACTGAAACCTGTCTGGAGGTCACAGCCTGTGACTATGCAAGTGAAGAAGAATTACAGGTAGCAGTGAATTCAGAACTTAACTCCGTGACAAAGACTGCTTAAACTATCAGTACAACAATGTGATACCTTAAGAAGCTTGAATTAATCAGTGTGTTTAGAACTGATTTATTAAGTTAACCCCAAACTGGATTTTGGTTGGGTTCTTTTTTACTTTCCCCCATCCCTTTATATCTTCCTTTGGGATGTTTGAGTATTTTTCCTAATAGAGAAGATTGTATAATAAAGGTATTCCTGAATATAAGGAACATAATTTTGTTGCTTCATACAAGGGCCAGAGTATTAAGATACAGCAATTTGCCAAGCTGACAAGTACAGTTACATTCATTTGCTGAGTGAAGAAGTGAAGTTAAAGGAAGCAGAAATGACTTCTCAGAAGGAAATTGGCAGGCATGGGGCAGCCTTGAGTTGGGATTCTTTCCTGTCAGTGCCTCTGATAATCACTCCATTTGTGTACCCTTCAGTGGTTGCTTAAAACTAGGTTTTCCCGTCTCTTTCAGAGGTGTGTGACACTGTCCCACAGGATAAGAGCAAATAATCCCCTACTTTTGGAACTTCACTTTGGAGCTTGTTTCAGGAATTTCTTGCTCTCCCATTTGGACAATGGATTCCAAGATTAAGAAGAGCCTGGATGCACCTGCAGGGAGGTTGAACCTCTCTGAAATGCCCCTCCTGAGTACCTGCCTGCCTCTGACAATCTGGAGAAGGTCTGGGTGCCTCCCCTGGAACTGCAGGCAAGGACTGGGAGATGCCTGGGTACAAATTTGCAAGAGAACTGTGAAATTGCAAATTCCTTTTCTTCAGCTGGGCCAGCTCTAAAAGGGCATGCAATGAAATGAATGGAAACACAGAATGCAGACATTAGGTTAACATTTAATGTTTTCAATATTTAATATTTCAAGTTCTGCTATGTTTATGCAAATGATGTTTAAATAACAGTACCATGCCTCTGTTGAAATCAACTTTTCGGACAAGAACTGTCTAAAACCCAAGTCTGGACAGTGTTCAAACATATTTTCCTCAACAGTCTCCTGTTTTGTTTTTTGATTCTGTTCACCATCCTTGTGGACTCCAGGCAGGATTAACTAGAAAGGATTTTCCATGGGCAGGATTATATACATGATTTCTATAAAGCTGCTGGAGAGGGATGGAGGATGGAGGTTATTAATCCCCGAGGCCTGAGGTGCTGCCCAGAGAGGCAATCTGGGAGCTTGGCTGTGGAGATGCCGCTCTTGGAACAAACAGAAACCTGCTAATGTGAGCTTTAAGTGAAATCTGTATGACAGAATAATTGTAAAGCTTTTGTGCAGTGTTTAATTACTCTACTAATAAAATGAGAAGTGTCAAGTTACATAAAATAGAATTTCTTTGAGATGAAGGCCTCCACTCATGTAATCCTTGGGACTGGGAGCAACGATTACACAGCTTGTGATTCTCTTTGGCTTTAGGGGGGTGAATTCTTTGGTTCCCATGAAAATGTATTTTTAAATCTGAAGCAGAATTTTACCCCTTCAATCTACTTTCTCATGGTTTCAGGAAAGTCTCTAGATAGAAAATACAGCCTAAAAAAAAGGAGATAGGTAAACTGAGACACTAAAAGGCAGTTCAAATCTTTGTGTGCTTTAGCTTCATGCTAAGTGAGTGGTGGAGGAGGAGACAAAGGGGAGATGAAGGCAAGAACATTGTAAACGCTACAGGTCAGCACCATTTTCCAAGAGTATTTTCTGAGAAATTGGGGGCTAACCCTTGAGCAAAGGTCATACATTTGATTTCCTCTTCCAGCCAGGGAAATTTTAGCTTGTTTTCTCAACTGGAACAAATCCATGCATCGCTTCTCAGGGCAGCTTCCCCTGAATGCACACAGGACAATGCTTTTGTTAAGTCCTAGAAGTGGTTCTACTTCCCATCCAAGAGGATTTAGTGGCAAAACCCACCCTTCATCAGAAAAGAGAGCACAGGAAAAAGAAAGGGAGAGGAGGAAAAACACAAGAACGTGTTTTTTCATCTGGGGATTCTGGTTGATTGAGCCAGAAGGGAATAGGAAAATATATTCATACTTGCAATACACTTGAAACAGTTAATGATCTTTCCCATTAGGCTGAATTTCACGGTAGATGCACATTAAATGCAATACTTTTATGCCAGGGCTTTGCTTCCTAAATGCTAAAATTAAGCTCTCAGAGTAAGCTAAGAAGTAACAATTTTGTTTCTGAAAGCCAGGCCAGCTATGGAGGGTAAAAATTAACTAAATTCTGGGGACTTGTCCTGCAATATGAAATTTTTATTTTTTGCTTTGACATTATTTTTTATTTCTGAATTAGTCAGCATGATTATAAGAATTTATTTCCTAAGCTGCCCTTGAATTGCATGCTGATGGGTTTGTTTGTTTTTTTTTTTCCCTTTCCCCCCTGCTTTATCTTTTTCACCTAGAGAGGACTTTCCATAGGCAGGATTATATACATGATTTTCTATAAAGCTGCTGGAGAGGGATGGAGATTATGAATCCCAAAGGCCTGAGGTGCTGCCCAGAGAGGCAGTCTGGGGGCTTGGCTGAGGAGGTGCAGCTCTTAGAACAAGCAGAAACCTCCTGCAAATGTGAGCTTTAAGTAAAATCTTCACAACAGAATTATTTTGTTTTTTTATGCAGTATTTAATTACTAATACAATGGGCAGTATCAAGTTATATTTGATTTTTTCTTTCTGCACAAAGCCCCTCCTGTGCAGAGCTGTGTGTTTGTGTGTGCACACATCAGCTGTGGGAGGCACACACTGAGGGCTGTGCTGGAATCCTCTCCATGAACCACACTCGTGGCTTCTCAGGCTGTTGTTTGTTACTGTGATGCCCACAAGAGCCTTTCAAGAATTTTGGAGCTGTGGCTCAGCACACTGGGATTGATATTCTTACATAGCTATAATTCCCAGGAGCCATGGCTGGGAAACACCATGTGTGAGGTGCTACAAAAAGAACAAAGCTTCCCTCCTCCCATGTTCTTCTTGTTTGATCCACCACTTGTTCAGGCTCTTCCTGCCAGGCTGGTTTGTGGCAACAGCACAGATGTTTTCCACCTTGCAGCAATATGCTGAACATACGATGGGAATCTGTCCTGGAATACAGCCTCCCTGGGAAGTCCTCTCTTAACTCTCAGTAGATACTGTGGATGCTGATTTTGAGGACCTAAGTTTTTCCTCTGTTCCTTCCCTGAAAATTCACTTCACCATTTTTCTGCACGTGCCTAGGTCTGAAAGGATGTGTAAAATACCGTGATTCCTCTTTGTTTTACGAGCACCATTCCGTGTGTAAGCCCTGGGGAATCTCTCTCCGTCTCAAACAGAACACATGGGATGTCTCTGCCATTTACTCACGATTGTTCAAACAGCAGTGCCAAGAGCCCCAGTGTGATCAGACTGCACCACAGCAGTGGTGGATCTCCTCAGAACCCCATGGCATCATTCCTGCCCACACCAGTGGTGGATCTCCTCAGAACCCCATGGCATCATTCCTGCCCACACCAGTGGTGGATCTCCTCAGAACTCCATGGCATCATTCCTGCCCACACCAGTGGTGGATCTCCTCAGAACTCCATGGCTTCATTCTCACAGCTGCGGCCTGAGATTTCCATAAGTTTTGTGATAGTAAAATTGGTGTGATATGGCTGAGAAAGAGCTGCCAGGCTTGGCTTCCCCCCCTCCTCAGTATTTATTTCTGAACTCCTTCCTTAGCATCTCTTTTTGCTTTGCCCCTCTCATTTCTGAGATCCTGCATGGCAGATAGAAAGCGATCTCTTATCTAATGAGTGCTGAGGCCTCCTCGTCACCACTGTAGACAGCACTGAATCTGATTTTATCAATGCCAGAACAAAGGGTTTGATTCCCTCTGAGGCCCAAGAACAGGAATCCAGGATATTGGATTAAGCACTAATGGCACAGTAGGCAGGAGGTTTTTGAAAGTCATTTCCCTTTCCCTCTGTCATTAATCTGCCTCTGTGGCTGATGAGCTGCCAGTGTTTTAAGAAACAGATCTCATGAATATTCCTTAGTGACAGGCCAATCCAGAAGCCCCTGCAGTGAATGCACTGTGGGCACATGTAACAGACTGAGGAACTTGGGCATTGATTTCTCTGTTTAAAGAAAAAAGCTTTTCTCAGACCAAAACCAGAACTGGACTAATAACCCTCTAATGGGTATACAGTGGGAAAGATTTTTGTTTTCAGACTTGCACTAAGCTCAACCTTCCATGCTTTGGGATTCTAGAATCTGAATTTATGGTTTTGTTTAAGGGCCTGAATAATCACAGCACAGCTGTAGTTTAAACCTAAGTGCCATCAGAGATGATCTGGTCCCGTCCAAAGCAAAACCCCACCATGCTTCTGTGATTCATTTTTAAGAACTACAGCACTGACAGGAATGATTGATCAGTTTTCAGACTGATGGGGGAGTTTCTTGGGGCAATAGTAAATACATCCCAATACTTTGGTGGCTATATTGTATCCCAGTTTTCTGGGTGACTGGTTTGTTCTGTTAGTTGATAGCTGAGACTGAATTGCTGGTTTGCTTTTTTCCAAATACAGTTGCACATGGTCAGCTTCCCTGGGAATCCGTGTACAGCTGTAGTCCACCAAAAATTCCATGATGTCAAAAGCTAATGACAGATTTGCTTCTGAGTACAAACAAAAAGTACCTAAGTCCTGCTTGTAGGCATTTACTGTGGGGTGAACTGTTTGCACCTGAAATGGTTCTCATTTTCCAGTTTAATGTATGTTTGAAAGTCAAATTATTGTACAGAGTTTTCAACAGGGTTCCAAAAGTTAAAGTAGTTCTTTAAGGTGCTGCATAACCACCAGTTGCCATTATTGTTCATAACACAAACAGTTTTATAAGTGCCGTTTCAGCCTTACTGAAAGATATTTGGGGTTCTGGAAAGCCAGAGAAAGAACTGGAACAAAATTGAAATAGAGCAGACCAAAATAACAAAGTAAAGCATGTTATCAGCATTGAAAGGCTTTGTGACTTTGAGAAATATTCCACATAATTAATTTAAGAGACAGAGCTCTGCACACCGTGTGGCTTTATCACCATCTGCCTGGCACTGTAATCAATGAATTCTATCACAAAATTGCTTTGCTAATTAGATGGAACACAGTCTGGCAGTAGTACTTGGAGGGTGCATCCACTGGGCTGACTGCTGTGCAATATTTGTGTGTCCAGTGTTACCATGAGAAGCAGGGATTGTGATCCCAATGGCACTTAGGGATACTCCTCTCTGTAGAGGACAAGGTGTGGGCTTCCTGTGCTCACACATTTCTAGGCTGAGGAAGTAATCTCAAACCTACTTAGTCAGGGTCAAACTGTTAGCAAGAACAGATGCTGGTGAAGATCTTTTACCCTAATAGTTTTCCCCCTTTTGCTGGGGGTTACTTTACCTGGAATTTTTGAGGTTCACAGAAAACTTCCTGATAAACTGCAGGGAAAATCTTAGGAGCTGATTCAACCTCCCATTCAAATATAAAGCTGTCCCTCCTGGCTGGTGAGGAAAAAGAACTTTGACAAGTTTTGCTTTCACAGACAGCTCCAAAGGTGGAACATGGCTTTATTCTGCTAGATTTTTACAGTGTAGAAATTATTTATTTGTAACACACTGAAAATGGAAACGTTAACCTATCTATGCAGTAGTTTTACATTATGATTTATTATGAGAATTACAGACTTCCCTCCCAGTGGAAATTAATTTCAGAACATCTGCTTAGCATTCATTGAGGCACTTGCAGTCAAGGAACACCATATTGCATTGCAGAGATTTGTGCTACAGGTTTGGGTTTAAAAAAAGCCCAAACAACAGCTGTCTTTCCCCCCCTCCTTTGCAGTTAATTCATCATAACTACAATGAATAAGAGGTCCTGCTGCACCCTGCTATTGTGAGTCAGAAACACACAGAGCAGTGGGAGCACTGCTGGCTACCAGCACTGGGATTCAGAAAATATTGTGTCCCTTTTGTCCTTGAAGAAACAGCTATTTAGCAGAAGGTTCCAATTTCCACTGGGAATTTGTGTGTGTGACTGTGGAGGATGCAGATGTAGCCTCAAAAGAAATGTGGGGAGATGATGGTCATAGGGTTTTAGTACTGACACTCTGACAGCTGTAACTTTATAGAGTGCTGCACTTGCCTGTTGTTAAAAACCAAGTTTAAAGTCACTTAAAGCCATTTATCAAACGATTTTTAGGTTGTTGAAGTAATAACATGAAAGTAAATTTCATCTGTCTATCTAATCCTTCTATCTATCTATCTATCTATCTATCTATCTATCTATCTATCTATCTATCTATCTATCTATCTATCTATCTA
>VZUI01020754.1:0-73861 GCA_013401135.1 Cettia cetti
GAAGATGATCAGAAATATTTCACAACATGATGGACCAACTAAAAGCCAGTTTATTGTAAGTATTAGGTCTTACCTAACGTGATCTCTGTTTTTTATCCTTTTGGAAAAGACTGCCTCTGGAGAGCTGCCATGGTTTGTTTTGCAGGCTGTCCAATTTAAGTTTCCTTATCTATCCTGGGGTGATTTATCTGTATTACCTTCCCATAGCAGAACATGAAACTTCCACTAGAAACAATGGAAACAATTCACAAAGGAGTCTGTTTTAATAGGTACTATTTAATGTACAAGTATTTTTGGACAAGGACAAGAACAATTTCCTAACTTCTCTAAAATAAAATATTTGGATTTATCCTGAGATTTAACTTTAGCATCCTCTGTAAAGTCTAAATAAAGAAGATGTCAAAAGAAATTTCAGGGCAGTAAAGCATATGAATTTCAAGGTTTGATGGCAGAGCCCAAATTTGCTGTGCAGCACTCACCAGGGAAGTATTTTGACCTGTATTAGGTCCAATTTCTCATGGCCTTGTCCAGAAATGTGATGCCCATGCAAAGATACCCTGCCAAACAAACAAAAAGCTTACAGCAACCCCCACAGCACCACTGCAGGAAGAGCTGGGCACCTGCTATTTGTAATTGTGGTCTTTATTTGATTCTGCAGACCAAGGCTCTCATCCCCTGCCATTTACTGCAATAAAAACATGGATCATTTTTCTCTTGAATATTTTTACCTTTAAGTATGACTAACTTAATATGTTGGGAATACAGTTTTTTGGACCACAAAAGCCAAAAGAGACATTTTCTTTCCCTAATGCTGGAAGATACACACTGAGTGAGTGTGCATGGAAGAACAGCTATGGAGTTTGCCATGGAAACCTTCAGCAGGTGGGAAGAGATGGGTAATTACATTATTGTTTACTCTTACTTGATAGCAAAGCTACTTACAAACTTGGTTAGGTGCTTTTTAAAACACCTACTCTAAAGGCACGTGCTGTATAAACACACAGAATAACAGGTTGCTGGTTTTGCCAAAAGCCCACTAATTTAGGTGATAACTTTCAATGACATTTGGATTTTTTTTCCATGCATCCTTGAGCCCCTGCCAGTACTGAACTGTTCCCCACTGAAGCACCTTCCCAAACCAGAATTTTATCCCTCTATTTTTCCCTCTTTCATGAACACACGCTGGATTTAAGACAATAATCCTGTATTCTGATCCAGCTTCTGAATCATTCCATACAACACTGAAATACTCGCAGAGACAACAAAGAAATCTAACTTTAAACAGTTGTCAAATACCAAACATTGCCATAGAATCATTTATGTTTGGAAAAAACCCTTAAGACCATTGAATTCAACTGTGAACATAACACTGCCAAGCCCACCACTAGCCCATGTCCCCAGGTGCTCCAATACACTGAGGAATTTTATCCAGATGGAATGGGGAAATATCTTCACAGGCTGTTGGTCTGATTCATCCTGTGTCAGTTTCTCCCATTTTACTCTGTACCCTGACCTGTCACTCTCATTCACTACACCAAGATAAAACAGAAGGAAAGTAAGCACATGCCTGCCTTCAGACTCCCCCACCCCCTCCCAAAAAAGATCAGGTGATTCTGGAAATAACAAGAGTGTCTATTATTTGATAAAGGCACCGGGGCCTTGATGGCTCCTGTACTGGCTCTAGCAAGTTTCCAGTGATGTACCCTTCAGTACATTCTGAGAATAACACTCCTGCATAATTTAAATGAGCACTATAAATTGTCATTTAAATTGCATGAGAATCTGAGATAAGGTTGGCAGAAGATCCAGAAAGAGCCCTTGACTGTCAGATTAACAGCAGGCAAGGGACAAAACCAGGCATTTTCTTTTCTTTTTGACTAAAATCTTTCAGAGAGAAAATCAAAGCTTCTCCAATTCCTGACCTTTCATTTCAATGAAGAACATGCAATCTTCTGCTGTAATTGATCAGTGCTTAAAATGAACAAACTGTAGATTAATATAATATACTCAGGCCAGAAAAGCAAGATCTCGCAGAGCACTCTTCGAAGCAGATCCCTCGCTTCCACAAAAATGGATAATTTAATCTTTGTCATTGGCCTGTCTCTGTCAAAGAGAACAATGGATAGTCTATTCGCAATTGATGACTCTATAGAAATTAATATGAGTAAAAGGTGTCCATTTAGTGTCTCACCTTCTGTGCTAAAGGTGACATCCATGATGGATGCATCCTAAGACAATGGATTTATCTTTAAAATAGAGTAATTACACAGTGGATGCATAGATGACATAATGACATTGTGGTTTTATATTAATAAAATAAAGAAATATTCCTTCTGAAGAAAGAAAAAATATGACTAACATGGTCATTTATGAGATTTTGGCAGCTACTTTGTAACTGCAAAAAAGCACTGTTGAATTGTTAATCTATAAATTAGAGTCCTACACATTTTAAGCAGTTCATGATCAGTTTTCATGTGACAAACCTCAGTTAACAAAATTAAAAGGTACTCATGGGCTCCTAAATATCCCACCCTTTACAAGGGGAACTTCAAACTGGGACAGAAGAGGCAAAGTAGATGAGATTGGAGGGTGGGAATAAAGGGATGTAACTTCTGGGTGCACCACGGGCCCCTTAGGGCCATCATTTTTTCTGCTGGGCAAGCAAACCTCAGGGAGCTCCCTGAGCTGCCCTGTGAAATCCAGCCTTCCCCAGAGAAGGATTTGCAAAACTGCTGGAGACTGCAGGACCTGCAAAGAACCAATTTGGCACAGAGGCTACAAAACCAGGCCACAGGTGGTCAATTCACTGCCACACTGGTATCAAAGAGCATCTCCTCTCAGTGTTACCTATCATTAATAAATAATGTTAGTGCCTGGCAGAATGACACCCTGAGCTGTGGTTTGTGAGGATTTTTCCTCCCCTCTCAAAAATGCCCAAGTTCACCCACTACTAGGACATTGTTTATGTCCTGTACCTGGGGTTTTTTGTGGCCCACACTGCTGCTTTCTGAAAATTTACCACAGAATTCAAAATACAGTATCTCATACAGAAAATTTTAAATTATCTTGTTTTGAAGCTTTCTTTAAAACTACATCTTCAACTACAACCAGTCCTATAAAATGTATAATTTGATGTAAATAAGCCTTTTTAACTTCCCCAGTTTTATCATCAAGAATAACCAGCAAACAAACTAAAACCCCATTATTTGTTTAATCCTCAGTAATCTCTGGGACTTCAAGAAGTTCAAAAAGCAATCTTTGACAGATGATTCACCACTGGAATCATCTACATGTTGGGTTTGGTGGGGAGGTTTTATCTTACATACATATATAAAAACATTCTTGGTTTTAGTATTTTAAAACTTTAAATAACTAAAAGCAAACAGAAATGAGTGCTCTTATTAGGACTGATTATAAATTTGCTCAAATGTATTATTTATTGAAAAGATGACATTATATGAAGCAAGAAGTTAAAATTCACCCTCTGTAATCTTTCAGAGGTTTCAGTAAGAATTAACAGCAAAATTTAGATGCCAAAATCATGCAACTCTGAAAGATGAGGAATAATATAAGGTTTTGTTTTAAGGATATAGCATACTCGGGTCAGTCCAAACTACAAGAATTGAAGAATGAATAGTAATACATTAAAAAAAAAAATTAAATCAAGTTTTCGTTGGGAGGTACATCAGAAAGAAAACATCCTATCTCTTATCTTACTAAACCCTTACATTTTGTGCCTGCCCATTGAACTGATTCTTACTCCTTAACAAAGCACTTCAGTGACAACATTTCCCTACATAGGCAGTCTTTACAGCAAACTTCTGAAAGTGTTGTCTCTGAAGAGCTCCCATTCCCAGTATCTAAATTCTATTAAAAAGGCAGCTAAAAACATTAAATACTTTCCAACTTCTACTTTCCTATTAATCCACAGCTACAGCTGTCACAGGGATTTTATGAGTTAGGCAGAGAGGTGGGAGTGGACCATGAAAAAATACATTATGATGTAGTCCACAGCTTGAAGACATGTGGAGTCTAAATTTAAGAGAACAAATACTGGCTTTGAGTTTGAATATTCAACACCATTTCTCTTTTTAATTTGAATTAATTTGCTGATCCATGCTTCATGTATTTTCCTTTCAAGGCTGACTGTTAATTTAGTAAAGGACACAACTACTGCTCAAAGAGGAAACATTTCCAGCACCAGTTCAACATTCAGCCTCTTCCCAGGTCATCAGACTGGAAGGTAATGACTAAACCCACCACTTTCAAATTTTCTGACTTGGTAGGCAGAGGGTTTCTCTTGCAAAGTTTCTCCTGAAATGTATTTCAGAAGAAAAATTATGGAACAAGGCCACCAACAGAAATTTGGTGTTTCTCCAAACAAATTTTCCCTTCCTTTAGATGAATAAACTTCAGTATCCTTTGAAATATTATCTTGAGACTTTCAATTAATTAATTATCTTATTGATGCCACTAATTTCAAAGCAAAGAAGTGGTTCAGGTCTTTAAAGGAGACAATCATCAGGAAAAACTAGGAAGAAATTTACAAATACAATTCCATGTAGACTATGGAACTACAAAATACACCCAAATAAAATGGTTTGCACAGCTGTAAGCTGTAACTTAAAAGACCATACCAAAGAGACATTGAGATATTCAAAGGAATATATGAACAGAAAATAAATTCTTGTGAAAATTATGTTTCTGTTATTATGAAAGTGGTGCATCAAGACCTTATGATGCAGGAAAAACAGTGTCATTAAGTGAGAAGAACAAAGCTTTACTGTGGGGAGAAATCAAGTTTTCTGAAGGATGAGCCAAGGTTGAACTAGTAGAAGTGCAGGAAAGCTAAGAGACGAAACCTAGAACTGGATTATTAGCATCTTTTTCCTCACTTTTCAAGTCTCTCTTTGCCCAGAAAATGAAGAATTTTGCTCCCAAACCATAGTCATATGGTGACATGATCATCATGTGTTTTCAGAAGCAGCCTCCTCCTCAAAGTGATCCCAGCACTGGAGGAACTCGTCAGTACACACAACTGTTTCTTATCTATGAGCTTTTATATGCCCAGTGTCAAAGGCAAGATTTTAAGATTTAGAAAGTGGAACCAAGGTTAAGCCTGGGGTTTTGAGACAAAGAACTTAAGCTTTACAGTTCTATTGAAGCAAATTGACTCAATTTAATGCAATTCGATAATAATGTTAAAAGGATCCCTTTTAAATTGTTTTAATAAACAAAACAAAATTTTGCTTTATTTGAAACCTGTTTCATCCCCTTTAAGCCCTCTGACCAGAAGGCACCATTTCAATATCAGTCTTTCAGATATTTCTTACTTTTACACCACAGCTTGATCTGGTAACTTGACTTTATAGCCTTATGCCATGATTTCATGTTTAACTATATTATTTGTTCTTCCTTCTCTAAAATCACCGACCATAAATGTGGAAATCACTAGGAGAAAACGGATTACTCAGAAGTCTAGGGGCTGCATCCACCTTGGCTTCATGTCACAGTCAGTCCTTTACAAAACACTGGACCAGCAGATTTGCACTCACTTTGCCCTAACATAATCAATAAAACAAGGTTTAAGGCTATGAAAAAAACAAGCCTGATTCTTTTTAAAATTATATTTTCAGCCAAAAAGACAGCCACTGGGAAAAATTCAGTTACTGATGAAGTTCTGCAGTCTCATTTTATTCACTGCCTTCAAAAGTTTTAATAAAGTTGTAGTTATCACAAACATTTGCCCCCACAGAGACTTTCCTGCTTTGAAAATCACCAAAGTGCTCCCAGGCTGACTCTTATCCTGGTATTTCATATAAACATACAAAGTGCAATCTGTGACACAGAACCAAGGGTCATTTAGAGGTCTTGTGCCATGTTGAACTAATTACAAAAAAATTGGCAAGTAACACATGACTGTTTTATACGTTTCAGAGATACCTTCTGCAGAATGCTCAGAGTCCAAACTAACAACAACAAAAAGACCAGAAAAGTCTATAAAAAATGTTGACCTTTTAAATTTTTCAAGTTTTCATCACAATTAATTTTTTCAACACTATGAACAGAAGCCTCTGGGGCACTTCTGGTCTAAGCAGCATCACCTCCTTATCTTGAGTAGATTGCTATTCTCACTGTAGCATCAATGACAATTTTCCTAATGTCCCAGGCACACCAGATATAATTGGACACAATTTGCACTGACCTCACCTCCACAAAGGCAAAGATAGAAAGAAAAAGCATCATCCTTTCTCATTTCCAAGTGAGGCTGGCTGCAGACAGTTGGCTGCTGCTGGAGATTCAGTTTGTCACTGGAGAAGAAATGAGCATCCAGGTAATAGCCATAGACACATGATTTTTCTAGGCAATTGCAAACAGATTGCTTCAATGATCTCCAACTTTCTGATTTGCAAATATCAATATATTTTTAGCTGAAATCCCCATCCCAGAAAAATTATGCTTTGATTTTGTTATTTTAGTTATTCTTTCTAAGCCCTAGTGGTGACCCTTACAGACTGAAAAGCAACAATAGGCTGCTTGACATATTTATGTATATAGACCTGTCTGTATAATTTTGTGAGAAAATATTTTCAGATAGTAGAAGCTTCAAATGTAAACAAATCACCAAGCCTGTCTCAAAAACAGAAGAAGGAGTAATTAGTATGACCATCAGCACTTAATTACTAAGAATAAAAATATCCCTGTTTGTCAGTGAAAAATAAATTAATATCTAATACTGGTACAAAGAATAAAAAAAAAAAAAAATAAAATTCAAAAGTTAAAGCACTAGTCATCCAGGAATATAGAACCCTTAAAATAGGCTTGAGCTTTTAAACAGATATTCATGAAAATAAATTCCCTACCAGCTTTGCAGTTGTACAGGATGAAACCAGAAAGCGAACATTGTATGACAGAAGAAAAAATAAGGTATTTTATATGGGACAGATGTTAAGATGTTGCTTTTCTGGCAGTTTTTCCTCCTGTGATCATGTTTGCTTTTATATTGAGCACCAGGCAAGCCAGCCTTTCTGAATATTGCCAAAAGCCCTTTCTTAGTCCTACTGCTACATCTGCCATCCAGAACAGCCAGCACCTCGGCAACTATCCATCTAAGTCATAAAAATTCACATATTTCACATTTTCAATCCCACCAGAATGTACAAGTTACATACAGATGGTTAGAGGAACCCAACAAATGAGACACCCGGGTCAATAAACCAGAAAGCAAACAAACCCCAAAGAGAAATGTCTTTTTTTACCACTTTCACAGCAATTTCCCTATCCTTGAATCTGTGTTTTAATGGACATGATTATGTACACAACGTGAAGCCATACATCAATAGGAAAACAGCTGTAGAAAGACAACACTGGGCCCGCTGACAGAGATAAAAAAAGTCCACAGTACTGTGGCTGCCCATTTATCTCCTGATGTTTTACACCTTTGAACTGAGTTACAACACTACTGATACACAGGTAGAGAGGGTATTCAGCTCAGGGTGAAATGATTATGGCAGGAACTCACTGGTGATCACAGCAGTGACAACCTGTACCTTCCCTTCCCAGTCTTCTATATTTAGACCCAGATCAGTGCTTGAATACAAAGCATGAAAACGATTTATGTACCACTGAAATATAGATGTGATTTGCAGAAGGATCAGTGACACCACATGAATACTAATTTCTTGACAAATAGTACCAGCAGAGGCAATCCAAAAGGGACGATTGTACATACATTATGACCAAATTTGAACATTTGATGACTGAGCAATGTTTTGGCATGGCATGACCAAAAGCAGTGGATGACAAAGGGAGGGAGATCACCTTCCTGCCCCAAAAAGGCTGAAAGGCTACACATTATTTTTGGCTATTTGTTCTAACTACATTTTGCTGTATTTTTTTTAATAATAATGCAGTGCCCGTGCAGGCTTTAGACTTTACAGCTTCATGACAATGCTAACTATGAAAGATGCTGTAATGATTCCAATGATCCCTATAAAGCTTATTCATGTCCATTTTGTTACTAGCTGTAAAGGGGTTTGGTTTGCTCCATGGAGATCACTCAATATAATGTTTGCACTGCTCTAAAAGGGCACATTGTCCAGTACATTTATGAAACCACTGATCCTCCTAACACAGAAAGCTGAAGCAGTCTGTTGCTTTCTCAAGACATGCAACTCACCATCCAACTTTACTTTTTTCTAGCTGACCATCTTAGCTTGGAAAACAGACATAAGGCAGTCAGAGAACAAATAAGCCCTGATCATGTGTGGGAATGCACAAGTACAGCTAGACTGATAGAAATATTAAGATTTGTAGCATCAGATAAAAGCAGTTTCATTTTACCCATTCCTTTCAACTAGACTACCTGTACAGAACCCAAACATCAGACAAGATAAAGACCCAAGCAGTCTGCATTTAATGGTAGCTGAGGTACAAAGAAATGAATTTCAAATTTTCATTTTAAAGTCACAACGGGGAAATTATATTTCTCTTCCCAATGATATTATAAAAATCAAGAGCTTCTCCTCTGAGCAGCAGGTGCCCATCCTTAAGTCTTACTTGCTCATAAAAATACTAAAGGCTTCATATAACTATCAGCTGCAAGCAAACTGGTGCAGTTAACTTTTCAATTGTGTTTGAGACATGGCCTGAATGATATCACACCCAACCTTTACACCTCCATTTTCATTTAACTTTGATACAGAATAAAAGACATAAGAATACAAACACAGAAGTGTACTATTAAATTCATAAAATATTTCGCTTGCTTTTGACTGAGTAACAACATGTGCAAAGCAATAAAAATTGAATTAAGGCAAATTTGAAATGCTCTTTGTTTTTCTGTTGTTTTAATTTCCATTTTTCATGTTTTTTCCAGAGGCTGGTTTTAGCCTATTACACACAATACCTGTCTGTTTCTTGTCCTGTCAATCATCTGGCCATATATTTTACTGTTCATTGATGCTTGTAGATCTTAAGGTTTTGTAATCTACAGCAAGAAATATGAAATATATTTCTTGATTTTGAAAAATAAGTCTTTCATAGACGTGTGCACTAGTTTAATCAGAGATATAAGTATTAAAATTTCTGCTTGCTTTGTGCAGCAGGGTTTAGCTCGGGAGTTTTTCAGACACTAATGGGAAGCTGGTGGCAAATACTGCAACCATTACCCACAGCAGATCAAGATTTTTAAACATATCATTTCTTTTTCAGTCATTAGTGTCTTCTTAAAACAACATCATGCTTTGTTTCCTTGATCAAAGCCACAGACTCAGGAGTGTGAAAATAAATTTCACTTTGGTGTGTTCCTTTCAAAACACGTCAGTCTCATAAGCAGGCTAATCTTTGGTGATGTATTATGATGGATTGTGCTTATCCATGCAAATTGTCTAGATAGATGGTTTGCCACTCATTAAAAGGGATTATTCTCCCCTGCACACACCAGCACCACATGTGCTCACACAGGGTGAGAGACATGGGCCTAAATGTTCACATATGAGCCTTGAGGAAACTCTGATTTCCCTGGTTCAGTCTCAGGGCTTGGAGCAGTGGTTTGGTGAGGCTTTGGAGATGTCTACCATTTCACAGGCATTTTACACTAGGATACCACTGACACCTGCACAGCCACACAGACCTGCTGAACTACTCTGGAATGACAAATTGGTGCCCTCAGGACCATCCTTCATCACATCTGTATGACCATCTCTCCACTTCTGTGGCTGTATTTATAGCACTTTACACATAGATTAGTATTCAACAGTTGACTAAAGCACTTCTTCCCACTTCTATGTCATAAATATCTCTTTACTTGACTTCAGCAGATGCTTGGTTTGAAAAAAGACATGGTATTATTGTATAAATGCTTCAAGAGTTCAGATGTTTCCCTTCAAACATAATACAGCTCTGACATAGTTTTTTAAAAAAAGTAAATATTTAAACTACTCCTATGTTTGCACAGTTTAAAAATTCTTGATTTCTGGTTTGTGTCCTCTATTCTATGTTATACAAGAGAAACACCCTACATTATGTAAATTAGGGCATAGCTTGATATTCCAGGAAAAGGTAGAATCCTTCATCTAGGGAAGGAAGAACCTATCAGTGAAATTACTAAACACAGTTGATCTCCTGTTAAATCCCTCCATGGTCATATTAGAACAAATACCCGATTAATTATATTCTTGCGTGCCGGGATCCAGAATACTTTATTTATCGCCTTAAACTGCATCTACAGCAAGACATTTAATGAGCAGTAGCTTTTCCCAGTAATACAGATAATCTCTTTGCAGAGAATTAGTTCTTGGAAAGTAGAAATGCACCTTTTTGCAAATTCCATTTTATACTTTCAACTCCCAGGAGAATCGGGAGTGGATCATAAGGAAGGAAGGGAAGAGGGAAATACAGATTAAGGATGTTACAGTAATATTCTTTTGTTCAACATCTGCATGCTAGAGAGATTACACAATCTTCAGCAGATCAGCAAAAGAAGATTTGAAGTGACTACAGTTAAACCTTCTGAGCAACTGAAACACCCTGCTGCCTTCTTACCCTCCACTCCAACCTTTCCAGGTCCACAGCTAAGAAATATCCCACAGCCCACCTAACTGCTAGGAGATTCTTTCCATCTTTTAAAACCCCCTGAATACCATGCACCCATGACCTTGGAGTAAACATGGTGTTAGCAGCACACACTCTCAAACAGATAGCTAACATCTGGAGGCAATTGATAAAGGCCCCTCTTCTTCCTCCAACAAGATCAAGCAAAATTCTAGGAAGAATTACAAAATTCCATACAGCTTAGCTAGAATCGCTTTTTTTGCATCATAAAATCAGAACAGTTAACAGGGAAACACTTAACAGGAAAGTCTCCATGATTCTCCTCTTCAACAGTCCATCCAGAAAATGAAAAAATGGTGGAGATTGTGAAATGAAAGGAGGAGCCCCAAAGCTTCTTTTTTTCCCTTCCATGCAGTAGACATGGAGACAACAAATATTTCATAGCACCTAAAATAGGAGCAGTACAGCTGACACAGCATAGGCATTGTGGAATAACACTGACCAGTAAATATTTCTCATGTCAAACCCATTTTTCTATCACACTGATGATGAATCAGGTCAGCTGCTGCTGAAACCCTAAGAACCACCACTGCTCCCATTTTCCTAACACTGCAGGCCAGAGGCCTTGGTTCACGCACCAACAGGCACATGAATTAGTATGGGACATCTCTCCATCACACCTGGTATTGATTTGCTTGTTTGTTCCATATTCTGTGTTTACAGCAACATAACTGGTCTGGATGCTGCACAGCAGCACAAGAAACTCCCAACTCACTAGTCTTCTAGTGCTATAAATCCAGCAAGGAAACATCAAAGGTGGCTGGGCTCTTCCTGGTACAATTATCTTTATTCCCTGGAGTCTCCCCCAAAGCCCTGCCAGGCTGCACCCAACCCCTACAGAGATCAATCCATCCCACAGACAAACACCCAAACATTTCAACAGGAGGACATTTCTACTTATAGTATGCAAACAGTATAGATTCTTAAAATACCAGGCAATTGCTGGGATACAAAAGTACAGCATAAGTTTTGTTGCTGACTACATGGTTCCTAAGGTACAGTTCAGCCTGTACAAGCTGAGTTACAGGAACACAATGCTGCTGGGAAATAAAAAGATCATCCACTTCACCTCTTTAGTAAAGCAGAGATAGAAAAATCCATTCCAAATGTTAAAAAAAAACACAGTATGATGAGGGTAAACCCCTTTTTGCTTTCACAGGTGTGGACAGCCCCTGACAAAACCACCTGTGGTAGGAGCTGGGTACACAGAGGACTTGAGCTTGCACAGTGCACACCTGTATGCAAAGGCTGTAAGGGCTTCAGCCAAGGAAAGAGGATTGTGGTTTTTTGGGAGCAAAATGGGGGTTTCAGGGATGAGCTGCTGTAACAGCAGACAACAGGTAATGAAGTAACACTGTGCCAGGCTGCTCTGAACCTCCAGGGATCAATTCTCCCACCTTCACAGTCAGGGTGTTGCAGCCCCAGCAGCAGGGTTGAGCATCTTGTGCAGGAATCTCAGTGGATTCAGCTGCAGTGGGATGAACCCCCATTTATGTATCACCACAGTAGATCAGGCTGTAATACCCCAACAGTAATGACCCCACTTTCCATAATGTAGACAAAGCCTTGAGCCTCCTAAAATGCACCCCAGGCATGCCCTAAAGAGAGAAAAGATTGATTTTACTATTTGCCTCAGAATTCATTGATGATATTCTTAGAGCATATTAATAAAATATAATTCTACTGAGAACAAATTCCCAGAGATCCACCACGCAAATAGCTCTTTTGCAAAAATTCTTTGTGACTTTAATATTTACCACCTAACATTTCACACACAATGAGAAAAAAAGTGCTACTTTGACCTGCTGCATAGTAATGTGGTGTGAAGCAATGAGAGCCAATTTACTGGGCAGCACCGAGACATAATGTGGAGGAACAGTGTGTCGATTTGCAGGGTGAATCAAAATGCCGAAGCTTTCTCTTCCGTGATATCTGCAAATCGCCGAATAATGTGGTTCACTGACCAAGTGAATTATTTTCAAGGAGTTTGGCACATCTTTAATTACAAGATATGTAAAGATGAAATGGAAACACGCTGCGCATATTTCTTCATGGCTGCTGAACTTTTCTTATGGAAAAGCACCTGTTTTTATTAAACTGTCTCTAGAAGGCATAAAATGCATGAGGCATAGGTTGACAATATATTTCTCAACATGTGTAAGTTACCATCTGGGCAACCTTACAAGGTATGGATCAACCATGTATAGATATTGTACCTACACACACAAAGCTACACATACATAATTGTACAAATAACTAGAAAATAGATTTCTTCCTATCACAAATGCCTTTAAATTTAGGCACTGTACCAACAGTATTATAATGTTTCTCTTGCAAACGAGGAAGGCTCAAAAAACAAAACGAAAAAACCCCACATCAGGCCCTCTTTACTAAACATTTATGTGCCCTTTATGCTTCAAAAATTCAGGAATTTGCATGCTGACAATGATTATGTAAATGGACTGTTTTGACAATCAGGTCCCAGAGGATTCGTCAGCTGAAAGCAATTCTCCTTTAAAGGTTTCATCATGGTCCAAATCAGTGGTTCTTGAGACACCATTTTCAGTAATGCAATAAATACCCTGTCAGATTCTTGCTGGTTGCTTTCCTCTCAAGCAATGAGCTCTTCCTTTGAAACAGCAGCCCCCAAAAGGTGTCTGCTGATTTTGTAGGGCTGTGGCACATGGCATAGTTTTAAAACTCCATTCTGAGTAAAATATTGCAGACTCAACTCAACTGACCAAAATTCATAGGCAACCCTGCATGGAGCAGGAGGTGAGTCTAGATGACTTCCTGAGGTCCTTTTTAACTTGATTTGTTCCATGATCCTACAATCCTCAAATTGCTGAGCCCTCTAGGCTGGGGCAGGCACACTCTAGAAACACATATCCAATAATATTCTGGCCTCACCCTGAGCTACTGGACTATTGAAATCATTCAAGTCAGGGCTGCAAGGTTTTATCTGAAGTGAAGATTCCAAACGTGCATGACATCAGAAGTATTAAATTTATGCCTTAAATTTTGCAATAAATATTGTGAAGGAAGGGTGCATTCTCAGCACCTGTGCTGTTAGAGGTGCTGTGCATGGAAATGTCAAAAACTCACTATAAGGGTTTTTATCCTAATCTAAATGCCTAAAGCTGAAATAGATAAAGATTCAAGGAACCTCTGCAGTGTGCTCAAATGTGCATTCCAAGGAACTAGTTTTATAGAAAAAAAAAAAAAAAAGCTGATATAGTTTGGGTTTTTTGGTTGTATTTACTTGCAATTCCTGTTCATGGGATTGCACAATTTAAGGGGTATGTTTCAATTATTAAAAGCATTTCTTTCCCATTCTCCTCACTTAAAAACAGGCATATAAGTAATTTTTTTAAAAAAACCCAAACAAGCAAACCACTATTCTCCACTACTGAAACATCAAACTCCAGTTTTAAAGTGGAATAGAAAGCATAAACCAACAAATCATGGTTAATCAGCTTCTGCAGCTGTTTTCTCTCCCTTACCAAATGCCCAGTGCCACAGATGAGAACATACAGACCCCAACCAGGAACCGTCACAGACAAGTTCTCACACAGCTTCTGTGGCACAGCCAGGAGAGCGTGCACATCAGCTCCTGTCAGTGCTCAGAGGGGCCAGAACAGACTGTGAGGAAACAGCTCAGCACTGCCCTGTACCTCCCCAGGCAGGGGTGCCTTCAGTGCACAGCTCGCTTCACATCACCTAAAGACTCTTTCTATCAAGCACAAAACAAGTCCAGGGTGGACAGGGACCAGCAGGTCCACAGCTGCCAAGACACACAGCAGCTGGCTTTGATGTCACTTGGGTGCAGCCACACGAGCAGCCAGGCCCATAAAGAGCTCTGCATAGTTTCATTGTATGGGTATATTCTAAATACATATATATTATAAATTACATTGTAGTGGTTGCAAAATGCAATTAGATTAACTGCAGCTTGAATATGCCTGGAGCTGGCACGTGGTGATGTCATTCACAGTGAAGGCATCATGCTTTCTAGGACACCTCAGCAGCCAAAGATGGACACCCTGCCTGGAGCACTCCTCTTGTCCTGTAGCGAAAGCTTTGGGCTTGAAAACACAAATTGACCCACGTAGAAAGTGTGTAAAGCAGTAGAAGATAAATCATAGCTTTTATTTCTTAAGCATATTACCCCATCTGTGAGTAAAGATCCCCAGCATTTGGCACTGCAGCCAAAGACCCCAGAAGTCAGAGAGCAGCAGGGCAGCACAGCAACAGTGCAGTCCTAAGCACCTGGTTCCAGAGCAGACCTGCTTGGTGTGCAGCTCAGCCCCATCCTGGGACACAAACCAGAGTGCACCCACTCTTTGTGTGCTTTGATTTATTTTGGAAAGAAACCAAGGTGTAGAGAGGCAGGAAACCACAACATGCTCCCAGAGGTGCTGCAGTCTGAATGGGCAGAGGCCCAAGATTGCAGGGCCTACCCCAAAGCCAGAGCTTCCCTCTGCACAGGGACAGCCACATGGGCCTGGTGCTATTTCAGGGAATCCTTTTATTCCACCAGCTGCTACTACTGAGGTCTGAAACTGAAACCCAGTGTGTGATCTCATGGATGAGTGCAAAGCTCACAAGCTCTCACGTCTGAACAGAGGAGAAGAAAGGCTCTGTTTAGTTGTGCCAGAATAAATGAAGTGCAAAGGTAGCTGGGATGCCTCTTGAAGCTGTTTAGTGCTGGCACTCAATTTAAATCACTCTGAAGAAAAGCTTAAGATTTCCTAGGGAAAATACTATGCCTCAATGCCTCTAAACTATTTTTGTGCTTCTGTGATCCTGGGCTGCTGTGCACTGCAAGGACATGGACTGCCTGCTTCCCTGGGTTGTTTTCTGCACGCAGCAGCAAGAACATCTTTCCCCAAATGGATGTGGGGCTTTTCAGATGCTCTTTCTGCTTTTCCTACAGCCCAGGTACAATCTGTGAGGGGCAGAAGTAAGGGCTGAGGGGTTTGTCCATGCTATTTTATGGCAGTTTTTCAAAAGAGTCTTCTGGAAATGTGACTCCAGCTGTGCTACTGCTGCGTTCAGACAGAGAAAAAAGAGAAGAAAAAAAAGCAACAGCAGAGACAGTGGGACAGAGACCAAGTGTTCAGACAAATTTATGTTTTAGAACTAACAGTTTTTCAAAACTTGTTGCGACATCAGTGTGCTGGGAAAATAAAATATTTTGGACAAGGCTGGTGGTCTCTATTTTGAAAATCAGATTTATAAGAAATAACCAAGTCCCAGTAGAAAGCATGCTTGTACCTCTTCATTTAGAAATTAAACAATGTGTATATCTTTTAACTCATCTTCATAAAACCTCTGGGTTTGGGTCCTATCAGCTACTCACTGGATTCACTGAGACAGCAACACCACTGTTTTGAAAAAAACCCAAAAAACTATCACAAAGCACTAAAATAACAAAAAAAAAAAAAAAAAAAAATCAGGCACTCTCCATGCTTCACTCCCCACACACTTCACGAATTTCTGTAGGAGATGACAGAAGCAATTTCACACAGGAGAACAATACAGATCCCTCTGTCTCAGCCTCCAGGGTTAGCACCAGCAACAATAAAAACACATCCTCTCCTCGCAAACAAACGGTGAATGATTCCCGAACAAAATAAATTCTTTCATCAATAATGACCCATCAGAGATGCTTCCTTTATTCTTTCTGTAATTCATTTGTAAAATTAACAGCCCCACATGCATAGCCTCCCAGAAAAATAATTGATCCCACTGCCCTGGATAGGAGCCACTTTAGTGGATGCTGGCAGTGATTACCATTTCATGCACATTATTTCCGTTTGCAGAAGGCTGACGCCAATGCACACATGCAGGCTCATGTGAGACGTTCCACGGAAAAAAGGAATTAAAGAAAACAAACCAGAAAAGCTATCACACAATGTAAGACTTGTTGATTTTTTTGCCACCTTTTGTGCTACAGAAAATAAAGCATCTACTTGGTCAACATGTGCTACCAATAAGTTGGTCTAATTAATAGCAGACTGCTGAGAAACCAAGCAGCTTTCCTTATCTGCATAGGAAAGAAGCCTGAGTTAGCTTCTGATGTTGAAAGTTGCTTGCAGGAAGCTGCCTCGCCAGACAGAGCTGCAAACCCTGCTTGTCTTTCAGAAAGAGGAGGGAAAATAAAAAAGGTAATACTAGTTTTACTTCAAAGTAATGCCAGGATCCTTAAGAAGATACACTGAGAGCATTTGTGTGTAAGCAGCATGACACCTCCACTTCTCTGAAATGGATTTTCCTCACAATGTTGATGGCTAACTTGAAGTGCAAATAAATAATATAAAAAAAAAAATCACAAAAAATATTTTAAAAACAAAACACAAATCTTTTAAAAAGAAACAGATACTTCACAACACAAATCCAGAGTATGTTAGGAGGTTGAAAACACACACATATAATATCTTAGTTAGTTTGTAGTCAGCCTGCCAGTCAGCACAAAGGCCCATTAGTTTCAAAGTTTCTTAAAATGTGTACATTTGTAGAGGATGCCCAGTGACCCACAGCATCTGGTAGGACAACCTGGAAGTTACACAGATCAGGGACGTACAGGGGGGGTAATCCTGTCCTTATTAACTATGTAAAGCTCCTGTCAAAAAAAAGAAGAAAAAAAAAAGAAAAAAATAAGTAGTACAAGCCATTTAATTAAAATGGTTGTGTCCTATCATCCAGAATCTCAGGTTTATAAAGTAAAGATTAAAATCAAATTAATGGAGTCTTATGGCTGCTTTGTCGGCACAGCTAATAGAGATGTTCTCTCCCTACTAGAAAATGCATTTTTCCTAATTCCCACATCCAAATCAGAAAACTGTGTCATCAGCACTTTAAATTTGTGAAGACACTCACTGTGGTACCAAGATGTTGCAGGACTGTTTGTTTAAAGAGAGAGAGACAAGAATTTCACAAGAGAAGTCTTATCATAGATCAGTCATCATCAAATCACCAGTCATCAAAAATTTGTATTTCCTCTGGCTTGCAATGAAAAGAAATCATTAACTCTCCAGATCTGCCTTTCTCTATCTCCTAAAATAGTAGTGCTAACAAAACTGGAACGATCATCCTGGAGTACAGGGAAGTAAAGTAATATTAAAACCAGCTTTCTCTCCACAAGGTAATGCATACAACTTCTTTCAGGGGTGGATTAAATCCTTCATGTTCAAAGAAAACTAGGGCAAGCAGAAATGCAAGCATGGAAACCTAAAAACATTCCCTTATTCCAGAGAGAAGTAATTCTATACGAAATTTTTGAGATGATTAGAACATCTCCAAAAGAAATTTGTACACATTGAACACACAGACAGTGACTGGAAAAGCAACAAACAGATAATGGATCTCTACCTTTTCAGCAGGCAAACACAAAGTATTCAAAAACAAATAATGCCAGACACTGTCTCATTAGAACTAATATCTCACCCCATTAAAAACTTGCTTCACCCAGCAAGTACTGTCCTGGGGGGTGGACAGAGCAATGCTGCATAAAGTGTTCTGGAAATGACAGCCCTTGCTACAGACAGAGAGAACAGCTGTGATTAACTTGGAGTTTTATGCAACTTCAGGCTGAGATTTGTTACAAAGGAAAACAGCTCTGTGGTTTTAATATTTGTCTAATTTCTAGTTCAGTAGTTTTCCCCTTGAAATAACTTTTCAGTAGATTCCTGGAGCAGGTGTTACCTTTCCTTCATAACCCTTGAGATAATGTAACTATAATGATTTTCCAAATAAAAAGTGAAAGGCCATCAGGACAAATATCTCCATTTTGATTTCACTGAGATATTATTATGGTGATGGTAATAATTCCACAGAGGAATTACCTAGAATACACACTCAGCTCTGACCTGACCCAGCTATAACTCAGATGATACCTTTCCTAAGTTGGAAGAATTTATTTTCATTTTCAACTGAGTTCATCTAATCAAGATGCTTGATTGTGACAAAGAGTTCATCATTCCTGTGCAAATTGCAGCTACCACTGTTAAGAACTGTACATTGCTACAGCAAATTCTGCCAATGCATAGCCCAGCTTGGGAAAAGAATTTTCAGATGAGCAAAATAAATAGTATCTTATATTTTGTTACTAACAAAGCATACATTTAACACCCCCTGTTGGTAATTGCTTGTATTAATTCAACACTAATACAAGCTGTGGACATAGAATTTGGGAGTGAAACACCACCCTAAACTCTGCCTGTTGCAAATTCCTGTAACCCAGATGGTGAAGAGACCCAAAGCAAGGCAGGTGAAGAGCAGTAATGTGATGTATTAGGCCAGGGTTTGGGGACACAGGGTTTTTTTCAAGGTCAGAACTTCACAAGTTTTTGTATGTCCAAAGATTTGTCTGTACCCTGCAACTATATTGAAAAATTTAACAAAAGACATTGCCCTTCCCCTTAAGCACTGTCTCATTTAGGATGCTGCCATACAGGTACTTGGGAAATGAGAAATCAGTTCTGATCCCTTGCCTTGCTCTGTCATTTGAGCCAAGACATTTAATACTACCTGGGCATCAATGGCCTACCAGTACAGGAAAAGATATTTTCCCCCTGGAAATACTGTTTAAGTCAGCATCCAAATTAGTTTTAAGGCAAAAATCCATTGGATTCTGGCAATGGCAAGAACTGACATTAGAAAAAGAATGGCTGTTCAGAAGAAGAGGAAGATTAGAGACTTTATTTCTTTTTCTACCATTGATTAGTCCTCAGATATACTGATAGCCAACACAGAGCAACCTGTGCTGATAAGAACTTCCCTATTTGCATCCAAGTGAACACAATGGTAGCTGTCTCTGCAATATGGCTCAGATACAGCTGCTTCTGGACAACCACAGCACGATGCAGGCACACAGCAAGAAACAAGACTAACAGGCAAAGCATCCTTTTTTTTTTTTTTTTTCTGCTCAAAGGGTATTATCTGAGTCACATTTTCATATGACAAAAAAAAATTTTGCAGCCTCTAAATTGTGATTTGAACAAGATATTTCATTCAACAATACAACCATAGCTTGTTTTTAAAAGCAAAACAAGGAAATAAAACACCACTGGCATGCAATTATGGATTTAGAACTTGACTTCTTTTTTTGTCTTTAGAAAATCAGGATATTTACAACTGTACCAGGATACATACAACTTAAAATAGTAATCACTGATAGCATGAAGGAAAAGTGTGGTATACACAAATCTGCAAAACAAGTTTATGTCAGGGAATGTGCTTTGCATTCTCTGCTGATTCATTATTGGAATATAATTGCTAGTTGGGTAGGTCAGAACTGTCTTGTCCTCATCCCAGAGGAGAAAGAAATGCTACTGAACGGAGATCACTCTGATGAGGTGACTCAATCCTCTTTCAGATGGGATCAGGTCCATCCAAGTGGACTCCTTTAGACAGGGAGAATAAAATTTAGTTCTGATATAGGTCCATGCCCTTGCCAAACAAGGTCCCATGCCAAGCAAGATATGGAAATAGGTTTCAACTTTCTCTTCAAGTTTTTCACAGGTCACTTTATGACAAAATACAGGGGAAACACAGTTTTAGTTCTTCCATGGTATAAGAACATCAGTAAGAAACGTTCACTCTCTCAAGCTGGCCTGAAGAAAGGCTAGTGCTGGCCACTGGCATTATGGCACCCGCTGACTTCTGCTCTCAGAAGCTGCAGCTTCCATCTCCCTCTGCTGCTGCTCAGCCCCCCACCACTGGTCACACAAAGAACTCTGAGACAAACTACATCAGAGCCCTGAGCAGTGGTGGTCATTCACCAGGATCTATATCCTTTTAATAGCTATCTATTAAATGGATACTCTGATGAACCTGCTGGAGTCCAAAGCTCTCAGTACCACCTCCTCAGCTCATGCCAGATGGGATTTTTCACTCATCTGCCACCTGCTGCTTTGCAGTCCTACCACCATGCCAGGATCAGCAAGTGGTTCCAGCTTTTGGGTGGTGATCCCAGGAGTATAGAATATTCTCCAGACCAAAATCATGCTCATTTTCTACCCTGTGCTCCAGAAGACACATTTCTAAATGAATACTGCTGTGTTTGCTGATTGTTTTATGGTTTGTTTACTTCTTGAGCATGTAATATTGTTAGGGTAATGTTGTTTATATTTAGTTGGAAGAACTATTGTTTCAGAAGGCTGAATGCATTTGCTAGCAAGGGATCTTTATAAATACAGTCAATGTTACTGGTTATGCCTCCACAGATGGGTACTGACAGCTGCCAGCCAGCTCTGCCCCTGCTCAGAGTTGGGCTGTACCCAAGCCACTGCCCATCCAGAAGCCACATTGGTTGTGTTAGCACAGTGTTGAGTCCAAAAGCCTCTTGGAAAAAGTAAATCTGAAAAATGGGAGTGTTTCAATTCTTCAAGGAAGCCTCATTTGTTACAAGTTACTCGACAAATGTGCAATAAGTTTTCACTGTTTCAACTGTACAAAATGACAAAACCCGGGAAATAAATAAAGGAGCGACTATCAAAAATTGACCTCTATCTACAGATAAAGATATGCTGTAAGTAGACAGGAAGGGTGATCACATGTACAAAAGAACATGATATATTCACATCCACATGTGTCAGAGATAAGCACATAAGTTACATGTGTACATCAACAGTCATCATTTTTCAGCTGTCCTTTTCTACACCTCCCTGTGGAACGACAATAGAGGGACAAGGGGAGGGGGACAGGTGGGTTTTGTCTGTATCAGCAGAGGAGAAAGGGAGCTTCTAGAGCTTGTCACTGCACAGGAGAGCCCTTGGTGGCTAAACACCCTCAGCAAGTCAGAAGGATCAGATGGAGCTGATAGGGGAGCGCTAGATCAGCCCAAGAGCAATGCTGGCTGCCCAGGTCCTCTGATAGCACCAGATCACCCCCATTCTTTCTTAAGTGGAACAAGAAATTATGATACAATTCAAATTTCCTTCCTCTCAGGCCCATATTGGAGGTTCTATGAACAGTTCTTTAACCTAGTTCTCAGAGTAGTTGATTTGAATCTCAGTGCCTTGTGTAGTTTGCAATGAGAAACCAACACGCTTTCTCCAGCTCTGAGAGTTGCAATCTGGAGTACCTCTACAGCAGTGCACATCATTATGAATAAACTATCCCATGCATGTGGCTACTCCATTCTCTCAGTAAGGAAACAACCCACTGCTGGAGTCCAGACCTTCCTGGCAGCTTGGAAGCCACGATAATGTAAGTCCTGTCTAAAGGCAAACATCTGGTATCCTCATTATACACAGCTTACACTTTTCTACAAAGAAAAGGGAGGCAGAAATGGGTCTCCACATGGGAGAGGAACTATGACTGAACTCCAGCCCTCTCTTTGCAGGTCACAGTATGGCTACTCCATGCCAGGACCATTTCTACCACAACATGTGGTCACTCCCTAAAGAGAGAAGGATCAACAGAAGACACCCTTGACTGAGGGGAAATTAGGAATGCAGGTGGAACTCAATCCTTGGAAACACTATTACACAGAATAAAATATGCATCAGGAGGATTTATGTGGAAGGCTCAAGGTCTCCTCCTTCATTTCATTTTCTGTGCAACTATAAATTACCTTGTATTTCTGAAGAAGTTGGAGTTATAAGCATATGGTTCACAATGTTTAAGTCACTTTTTCTACCCAGAAAACATTACACTATCGTGGGCTGTTGTCTGGAACAGGTTTTTCCCCTTTGTCTCTGCTAGAATTCTTGTATTGTTGTTAAATTCTTGGTGGAATATTCCCCCAAATCAGAGAGCTGAGAGGAGATAACAGTTTCAGAAACACATTCTTTAAGAAAAGCAGTATCTTACAAATCCCACAACAAGTCCTTATTGGCACTTCCACTAATGTAAATAAAATCTATTCGGTTCTCGGAAAAACAATCGCTTCATTCTTGTTATCAGAGGACAGAATCTGGGTCAACAGATGCGTTTTGGATATGCACCAATTCTTAAATGATTTACTATTCTGATCTGTGGATACAAAAAGCAATTTCCTACATCAGCAGTACCTTAAAACAATGTGCATTTTCATCTTACCACCTACATTGCTATAATCATTAAATGTTACAAAACATCTCCCATAAAAGAAAAAAATTCTGATATATGACTATAATGTAAATCAGTGCTTTGGATTACAGTGTGATACTAGTTCAGTTATTTATATGTGTTTCAACTAAAAACATCCAACTGGATTTTAACTATCACAAGATTAATCTCACTAATACTTTATATATACAGATGGTCAGACAAGAAAAATTAGAAAAATATGAAAAATTAATATATTCTCCTTGTATAATATAAAATATGATTTGTCTCCTAGAAGATTATAACTGGAGCTTCTAGTACCAAGAATAACTAGACTAACCAATATGGGTCCTCTGCTATCTGGGAAGTTTTTCATTCTGTCCCAGCTCAAAAGTTATTGTCAGACACAGCAGATCCACTAAGCATGCAAACACAATATAAAACAAGGCTAGTTTTTGCCTGGATATATCTGAGTAACTAATCAGACTTATGTATAGCTGGAGTCTTATTCACTTTTATCCAACAAGTTCCAAAGATGACAGCAAGGTAGTTCCATGAATTACATATTCCAGTACTGTATCTTGCTATTGAAAAGATGCTCCATGTCAACCCACCCTGGTTACAACATTTAATTAATATTATACATCCAATAACATTTGTAGTGCTGAAAAGAATTTCATCATTGAGCAAAGGCAGAGAGCCTCAATTCAGGCTCTACATATGCCACTTATTGTCACCATTTACAAATTAATATACACGTTTAAAAACACAGAGTGTTCTGGACAGAAGCAGATGTCTGAGACACACTCAGAAGTCTATCAAATTAAAAACCTTCATTCTCACAACCTGTAGCAAAATAGTTGATCTGCTAGAAAGGAGGAGCACAGCCAGAGCAAACATTTCTGGCAGCATGAGGATCAAAGAGGTCTCAGATAGCCAGAAAAAACAAAGGATGCTGACATCAAAATATTGGCAGCTTGCATTGTTTCTTTTCTTTCCAAATAAAATGGGCAAAGAAAAGGACTAGCTTTCCCATCCAAGTTCAATTCTCCAGTGAGCAGCATTCTGTAGCTGTAATTATAATCTTGTATTTGTGTGCACACTAACTAATTTCCTGGGCAAGTTATATTTTAGCTTGAACATGTTGGCATGTAGAGACCAACCTCAATAACAAAAATAGCTGCTGAGTTCAGCAACCTGCAGCTTTTTATAGTTGACCTTGCAGCTCTGCGAGAGAGTGGCTCTGGGCCACGTCATTATTTCAAAGAAGGAAATGTGGTTCTGGGAGTTTCATGGGGACTATCAAGACTCAAAAGATAAGTGGTTTCCTGGCTAAGTTCTTTTTACTTGTTTTAACTTGGTCATTCTCATTTCAAAAGTATTCTGGTCCTCTTAATACTCTCCATTCTGGCTGTGATTGGTGGGGCTAATCTTGCTGACGTAGTTTCATTTACTCCATGGACTTCTCCTTAATTTTTGCAGTTTATAATGCAGCTGGTTGCATTTGAACTCTTTCCCCTGTTGCACTCTGGCCACAGCAAGTAACCATCAGTGAATTAATCATATTTCAGTTTGACTTCACTTCCAAAAGGACTATAGCAATAAAACTATATAAATGGACTAAGAGCAGTGAATAAATGTAAACAGTCGCGTGACAGTCTGATTCTGTTAGTCTGCTTCCCTGCCTGATTGAGTGATTCTGTCTATTAGAATACCCAGCTGGCTGCAGATGTGTAATGAGAAAGGAATGTATACACTTTGGTACAGCTCCCTCTCATCTGCACTTGAGTAATAAGAAAGTTAGAGACAACTGTTCTTTCTACAAAAAAAATCTGACTGCAGCAGGAGCTGGAGCTGCTACCAGCTGTTGGCTGGTCCACTGCAGCTGTGAGTGACAGACAACCTACTGCTGTCCTCTGCCTGCCCACACCTGCAGAAGCTGTAGGAAAACAACAGATTTCCAACAAGAACAGAACCTGTTCCACACTCCTGCACTCAGTAACTAACTCCTTCCCAAACCCTTTTTTCTGCATCATTAAAAAGCCCTTGAAGACAGCATAAAAAAAAGCTTTCCAGTCCCATTGATGGCAAATAAAACCACATCCTCAGCCATATAAGCAGAGATATTAGTTGTTCTTATAATATACATACTACAGTAGGCTTATGTTTACAGAACTTCTTGCTTAGTCTGGACACACCAGAAACTGAAAAATTAAAGGAGCATCACCTTCATTGCTTTTTTAGGGTGTTATTATGCACCACTGCCGACACCAACACCGGGCTAATTACAGACACACCACATAAAACACAGAGAGTGCTAACTTAGCTGGAAATAATAAATCTCCATGTTCTCTTTGAGGATTACCATTACGAGAGTCCCAGATAGAAGAGATGTTTATCTAGTGTGCTCTCTGCCTACAGAAGAGGGGCTTCCCAGCTAGCAGGCAAGTGGAAAGGCACATTTCCATTGTCCAAGCTCACAATGTTTCATTTGTGTAACACTGAATCCCAACTTAATTAAATAGCTCCAGAGACCAGGGAAATCTCAATATACACGGGCAAGTGGTCGAGCAGCCCCATTCACATGTGTCACAGCTCGCCGGGTATCGCTCCAAAAAGCATCTGTCTCAACAGTCTCATCTGATTCTTGCAAACAAGCTACACTTTGCATTTTTGAATTTAACAAAGATCACACAGCTGCCAACATATTATCAAAGCCTAAAGACCAAATAAACGTTTGGCTTCCCTCCAACCGTCCTTGCTGTGGTATTATTACTGACAATAGAGCCAGAGCAGCAAAAGCAATGAGATGGCAAATTTACACATGTGCCATGTTTTTATACATTGTCTACATTTGCTGCTACAAGACTGTAAGCAAAACACTGTTGAGCATCTTCTGGTTGCAAAATCTGACCTATTTTAGGCTTTATGAAAGTTGTACAGCATTATTAGTGTATAAAAAGCTGCAGATGGGCAAAATCATCTAAGAAAAACAATTCAAAGGTGTTTTATTTTCCCGTGTGGATAGTAGAAATAGATCAGAATTCTATACTCTCAGGGCTAAATTTTGCACATTTTGAAGAAATTGTGAAATATCCATAAAACCTGGAGATCCAACAGTTGATGTTTCCTTTAGTATCTGCTCATTTCGCTTAAATCCACATATTCCTTAGTCCTTGCAACAGGAGCATATATCAGAGGGTAGCATTTGTATTTGACCTGTGTAGACGAGCTCTGCTACATTTTTCACTTCAGTTAATAGGCCAACCACCCTCTCATCAAAAGCCAATTGCATCTGCAGATAAAAGGCCCTTCCTACAGATAGCAATATAACTTTTTGATCTGTATCAGATGATTAGGGCAGTGGACAAAGACAACTTCTCCTTTAGTACCTCTCCTGTTTGGTGAATTTCCACTGTGTATGAACACCTGCAGGAAGCAAGCAGTTAACATAACGGAGCCAGAGGCAACACCTGCAGGAAAACTCAGGCCAAGTCTTGAAAAATCTTTGTGCGAAAGCCTGAGCAGTTACAGAACCCTTGAAATGGACAAATGTCAGTTCAATCTGTATGTAGACAGAAGAGGAGGACAAGGCACAGCCAAGAAGAAGCAGTGCATTGGCATTCCCACACGCAGCCTCCTGCTGCCCACACTCAGCAGGGCAATGAACTGCATGTGCAGTGGTCAGGAGGAGGTGACACAGGGCAAGTGCCACAGCACTGTCCCTCCACCTCTCCTCACTGCACTGCTCCAGGGCTGACAACTGCCCTTTGATAGATCCCATCCCCTCCAGACCTGGCACCTTTCCCCCCTGCCCTTGGATGGAGGGGGCTGCTATTGCTCTCCACTGCTCTGATTTCCAGCCTCCCATGGATTCAAACACAGCTTGCCCTTGGCTAGCAGGCTGCTATTACACACCCACCCAAGAGAAAAAGGAAGGGCAGGAGCAGCAGTTTTGCCCACAAGGTTGCATTACTTCACACTTCAGGGTCAATTCATTGCACTTTGGCAGGAACAGATCTTGGAAGGAAGGTCAAATGAAGCAAAACAGACGTGGGTGTTGCTGGAAATATTTGCTGAAGACATCCCATTGCCGCTGTACATTTTCAAGCTTGGGATTTATTTTTTCCCCCCTCCAAGGCTTCTTTTAATGTATTCTTTCTTCAAAGTTTGTGCTATCTGTGTAATTTTTCAATCAGGGATTAGAGAGGATTAAGTCCTTTCTAGCCTATGCCTCTCAGGGAGTGTTAGATGTACATGCATACTTTACACACAATTCCAGTGCAACTGCTCACATTCATTTCTATTGAGATGAGTAGTGGTTTATTTTATACACTACAGAAGAAAGTCAAGACCTGCCCAATTGTAGATTTACCTCCTCTCTGGTCTGTCCTCATATTCTTTACATTGTGTGCTTTTTTACATTAAAAACCTGACCTCATGAAGTAATTGCCTGTGTATAGTGCTGGTTGCCCCTGATGCAGGGGTGGTTTACAAGCAACACTAAGCTTCAACTACACAATACAATAAGGTCTCCCAGGGCTCATCATATACCCCTGCCAGAAGGAAATTCCCTACAGTTCCTAGATTTGGGGATCCAAAAACTCTACTTACTCCTGTTTGATTTGGGCCTTTCCCCCCTCACATCTAAATTTTTAAATAATAATGCCAATCCAATAAGAATGCCTTTTACCTCTGTTTTCTTCTTCTATTAAATTTGATAAAATTTGTCTTGGTTCTGTTGCTAAGTAATATAGAAATAGACATCAATGAATAATTACATGGAGAAATTCAGTCTTCTATTCTGTGTCACACTTCCAAACCAACAAGCAGCTCTGCTAGATAAATCCACACTAGCAGTTAGCTGGTGTGAATGTATCTATCACACCAGCCAAAATAAGTAACAGTACTAGTGACAAGGCAGTCAAAATAATCTGATTCAAGCCCACCAGAATTGCTGGAGATATCCTCTAGTCACTAGCTTACATGCAAGCCTGTCCTGCTATTCCTGTATTGCTCTGGTTAGCCATGATGTCTAGATTAAACCTAATGGATCCTTATCTCCAGACAGAATCACATTCTTCACTTCCCTAAGGATATTTTATATTTCACCTCCACCTTAATCACACTCAGCAGAGGTTTATTACTTAGGTGCAATTGGTCAAATAAAATTACATTTGTGTAATATTGTCTGTCCTGGCCAAACAAGAGTATACCAGTTCCTGGACTTAGTTTCACATGGAAACTCACAACAGCTAGTTGAACAGAAAAAAAAAATAATTGCTGAAAATGACCATAAATAGTATTTGAATGGCTGACATTAATTCTTTAAAGCAATCATGAAAAGATTTGCATTTATCTATAGTGACTGGAAAAGACTTACCATGAAAAATAAGAACTTAAGGAGAGGAATGGCAGTAGCAAGAATTAATGATTGTGTATCTCTTCCAAGTTAACCTAAATATTAATTCAAGAACATGATGTTTTTAAAAGTACAGGACAAAAATAGTAGTTTAGTCCATAAGCAGGGAGGGAGGGGTGGAAGTTGCTGTGGTTATGTTGCCCAGACTTGAATTCCTTTATCATTTGAGATCCTTATTAAGTCACTTGCATGGTATAGATTACAGTTCAATCCTAAAATTCCTCCACATTTATGTTTCTTATGTTTTTTACTTTGATATCCTGCCTGTTTTAATGAAGAACAGGATGTGCAATAGCTTGTTACTTACGGCAGTACTTTGACAAGGAACCTGGATCTTAATAAAAACAGGAAATAAAATCCTTCATATTAAATCAATTCTTTAAAAAATAAGCATGTGAATGTCATATTTAAGATTAAAGGTATTTCTCTTTCCAGGAAAGGATCATAATAAGGTGGGCATGTGGCTATTTCAAAAACTGCACACATTTGGTAAAGAGCTTATAGAAAACAGTGTCAAATCCCATATTGAACCCAGCTGCTGGTACTTACTTTTTGATGTAAGGCTTACTTCCTGCAGATATACATCAAATTAAATTCTTCACTAAGCTCACAATGGTGTTTTCCCTTTAAGCAGAAAGGCAATACTTACCTGAATGAAATATTATATCTCTTTAATGGGTTTCTAACGTGGAGCCACATTCTACATTTAAAAATGTATGGTGACAGTAGGAACAGAGAGAAACTTGCCATCTATTAAACCAGTTTATTTTCTCTAAAATAGCTTTAATGAAGTCAGTTGGGATTTGTTACACCCATGATATATCTGGTGTCCTGAGAGCAATTTTGATAGGACTGTTCCTCTATGGGCCAATTTCCCATAGTTCATACCACTGGTGATTTTTAAGAGTGCTCCTCTGAAGGGAAGCATGGAGTATTGTATGACAGATGCACCTCAAAAATAAGGGCTAGGGACAAGAATAATGAGGCAAAGGAAATGGACAGATTAATACAGGTTACATAGTTTTCCAGTCTTTGTTTGGAGGGCTTGAAACATGCAGCGGTTTTGACTGCAGGAAAAAATTCCCACTAGATACAAACCAGAAAGATTTTGCTTCTAATTTTAAATTCAGTAACATCTGCAAATATCTGTCTGAAGTGATAATACACTGTCTCCTATCAAGAAAACAAAGGATTGAGGTATAATGGAGCAGTCAACAGAGAGGTGCAATGTGTTATATATTAAACTTCCTTACATTCTGTAAGCCTCCTTTGCCTTTTGGATATATTTATCAGTAGATACAGGATTCTTAGTAGATGCCAAGAAAAAGTCATAAGATTATTCAAACGCAAGTCAAAATATAGAGCAGAGCTCACCAATCGTTGCACACTCTGTGGCCCTTAATCTAGACAAGAGCTCATTCCAGGGTCCAGATTCTAAATCTAAATTCTAATGATGTGGGAGGAAACACGGAAGCTCAAGCACTCTAAGCTTATTTTCCAAAATTCCAAGCAAATCACTAAAGGCGAAGGGTGCAGAAGGCACTGGACAGAGGTCCCTATAACACCATTTTAAACCAGCTCTGATTTGCAGAAAAGCAGCTTTGCCAGACAAAATGGAGAGGAAAAACTGAAAGCATCACATAGCTAAAACACATCACTGAGAATTTCCCTATTTCACACCCAAAGTGTCTCCACAGTATTTGAGTCCCAAAGTTTAACTTCACATGTCCAAATCTCACCAAACCAACCCAGTCTTCCCAAAACCTCTCTCATTTAGAGACTGCCCCAGCTGTGCTGAAAACCTGTGCTGGACCAAAACTCATGGAAGCACAAAAGCCAGCCAGGTCTTTTACATGTTAGTTAACGTCACCATTTCTAGAACTAACTTTTCCAGTAGTGCTGGCTCCCAGTGGCAGCGAAGAAAAATGCCAGCTGGGCACAGGTCTGCCAATGGAGCCAGGCAGATTTACAAGGGCCTGGGGTTTTTTTGTGGATGAGTGGTTTTTAGTACAACCCAGCATCTCTCCCTCCCTTCCCTGCACGAATTGCTTTGCTCAGACTGCTGTATGCAGTTGTTTCTATACAATACACAGCCAGAGAGGAGGTTGAAATCTGGCAAAACTGAACATTGGCTTCACTGCACAATTTTCTTTGGTTTGATTGATAGAGACTTCTCCCAGCCCTATGGGCATTTGGCTGCTTTTCCTAAAGGATTTCTGATAAGACTTCTCCAGCCACTACTTATCTGCTACAGCCAGCCATTCTCCATCCTCACAGCTACTTTTTCTGGTATATTTACTTTCAGCAGACTCTCATGACTTTTACAGTGCCAAAACTCCAAAAATTTTTTTTAATATCTCTCTCTCTCTCTTCCCATATATGGATGGACTAATGCTAAAGCACCAGCCAGTGCCTTCTCAAGGTGGTTCACACACAGCCAGCTCCCCACCTTCAGCCTAACTCACAGTGCTTTCTTCCTACCAAGACCCACTTGCTTGAGCTAATCCCATTTCATGTTTCCACGTAGGCTGCTTGCCATGCACATGCCTGGGCAAAGGCAAAACTTAAGGCTTCTTGTTGCTCACAGGGGTGTAGGCAAAATGGAAGCCAGAGCCCCACAGGGCAGTATTAGGCAGAAGCACGATTAACTCAACAGTGCCAAGAAAAGCAAGCCCTGCAGAGAAGCTGTGGTGATATTCACCCAGAAATAAGAAAAGGAAAAGGCATCATTTAGAAAAGGATTGGGAAAAATCGAGCACAAAACAAAGTGGGAGTCCTTGCTAAGCCACAGATGCAATTCAAAATGGTGGAGGGGATTTAAAAAAATTTTAAAGCCTGGCTGTACCACAGTAGTCCTGAGCAGCTCTGGCAAGTCTTATTCCTGCTGCCTTTTAGAGTCACTCATTTTTGCCCTGCACTTGCAGCTTTTGTGCCTGTCACTATTTTCTGAGCAAGAGCAGCTTTAAAAGCTTTATGAAGGTCCTCAGAGCAACAAGACACTCACACCAACAGACCACATAGAAACCCAGTGGCAAACACCCCTTCCAGTACAAGTCATAGCATAGCACTGGGATTGAGGAATCCTCACACAAGAGGTTTCTTGGCAGGGACAGAACAGTTACAAGTTGCTCAGATTGTTACTCCACCACCACATTGAAGAGAGTAGACTGAAAAGCTCCATGACCAGATCAAAAATCCCTTATAGCTTACTCTCCAGCATGTATGGGTGGGTCAGTTACTTATTTCAACTGATTTCAGACACAATGCAAATGCAGGGGAGCATTTTATCCAGAGCCATGGTTTCCACATGGCAGAAGATAAAAGCAGGGTTGTGTGTCACCAACACTACCTGGTGCAGCCCCATGAGCTCATGCAGAGCTGCATCCACCCACACACCAGGGCTTGCTTGAGGGGCACCACGTGTGAAGCTGCTCAGCTCTGGAGTAGAACCATGTGGAGCTCTGCTTGTGCATCACAGGGGTTTGCAGAAATGTTTTCCTTTGGTTCCAATGTATTCAATATGGGCTTGACATCCTGACATTTCATGCTGAAATGAATCTAGACATCCAGAGCACAGCCTTTGACAGAAGAGCTCAGCTCAGAGTCACACAAAGCTGGGACAGTCATGTAATTTGCAGATGTAAAACACAGTGTTGGTTCTATACAACAAAGTACACAGGAATTATTCTTTCATTGCTCACCACACAGCACACGGTATGTGGTGACACTTAGGCAATTTCAAAAGATTGAAACCATAGGAGAAATGAAGAACCAAACTCACCTTTTTGGCCAAACACCCTCACCAATGCTACCACTGAACTGCTAACAAAGCCAAAAAGATGAGGCCCTTTTGGAACACTAACTTTACAAATAATTACCTGATCTTTATGAATTTGAGACAAATCCCACTGTGAGCAAGGCAAACCAAAAGAAGAAAAAATAAAATTCTTCAACAGAACACAATCAAGCCAAACCAAGGGCATTTCCTATGCCCACCTCAAGCAGCTGCTCCTGGGTAACCCAGTACCTCCATGGCCTGGGGAAACTCCTCCTCAGGCACAGCAGGAGCAGCAATAACTCAGGTTTGGCCGCAACTGTCTCACTCTTCCTTCCCATGAGCCCATATAAAAGAAAAGCAACAACAACAACAAGACAAACATCCTTCCACATCCTTAACGATGACCTGAAAGTGAAGACATAATGGTCTTCATAAAATAGTGAGCAACAAAACAAAATGTAGGTCAACTAAACATTTTTTTAATGTTTCAATTTTTTTATTATTAATTTGAATTGTTAACCCAAGTTATTTCAAAGCTATACAAGAGTTTTCAAGCATCAGCTGTTTTGAAGCAAAGTTAAACTCCTGCAAAACTTTACCTTCTTTAAAAAAAGAGCAAGTTCATTAAGCAACACACTAAAGACTTCTATTTTAGGTTAGATTATATTTTTGGGAAGAACATTCCATGAAACTGTTTCAAGCCAATACTATTTTAAACCACAAAATCACTATTTCCTTACTAACCCTAGAAACCTGCTGTTATATGGTAAAGAATTGACAGTAGGGAGAATTTTCATCTCTATTAGAAAGGATCCCCCCACATAGCTGACCATAAAATTGGATGGATCAGTACTTCAAAAAAAAAAAAAGTACTCACACCTGTATTAATGCTTCAACACACAGCTCTTAGTGTGCTTTGCAAATGCAGCAAAAGCAAGCTCTAAGCCATGAATAATTTTTCTTCTTTTACCCATCTCCAAGAAACTAATAGGGGGAAAGAGCTCTGTTTTACTAAAAGAATAAACTTGCTAAGCCAAATTTCCCTGTACCATGACTGAAACTTGTCCTCAAAATAAAGAGCATCCTCTTGGAATCTTTATTTTCTCTCTTTTTGCAAGAGACCAGTTATGCTAGGTATAGCTATTACTGATTGAAAGAGCTTTTAACCTGGGGGAGGAACAGGAAATGATCCTGACTGATTTCTCAGTTGTCACAAATAGCCAAATGGTCTACTTTATCTGGAGAAACCTTTGAAGTATAAACTTTCCTTAAAAATCATCTTTCAATGAAAAGTACTGAAAAGAACAGTGCAGAGCATGTGAAAGAAGGGCAGAAAAATTAGCACACTGACTTAAATATGGCCGCTGGTTTTCTCTAAGAGGAAAAAACCCTTTTTTTTTTAATCCAGTTTTTACTGTAACCATAGAATTGTAACCCAGACTGGCCCTGAGATATTCTACACTGTGGTATTAAAAATACCATGCATTATTTGCTATCATAGCAACATACATTCCTGCAAACTGAATTCAAGGTAGTAACTTACTCAGACAATCCCGTGACTTCAGTTGTTTATTTCTAAATTAAAAGGCAGATTGAATTTTCAATGCTTTCTTTTACAGAAAAAGAAGAAAAATATATAAAGATTACAGACAAGAGAATACAGCATAATTACAAAGAGTGGGGTAACTGCATTTGTAATGCATTTGAGGATCACTAGATGGAAAACAAATTTTTATAGCAAGTCATAGCATGAAACAATGAACCCCCATTAAACGTAGAAAACGTTTTCCTAGTCTGTTGTTCTCCCATTATCTCTATTTTCACAACTAATTTAGATGAAAACTATTAACTGACCTATTTTCATCAGAATTTTACATCTTTTTCTTCCAAAAACCGTAGGTGATTCCTATCTTCATTTTTATGTGTCTACACTTCAGCAACAGTTTTACTTAAGGACGTCTATGATTTATCTTGTTGCATCAGGAATCCCAGCTATCCTCATGGATAGGCAGATAATGGAAATGTTTTTCTACTGTTACAGCTCCTGCAGAATCCCGTTCAGAAGGACACTGGTGAGCACACCTGCTGTCTCAGACCACGTCCTTCTGGCAGTGAATATTTCATGGAAAAGACAATATTTAAACTTCTGCTTGCCTCTCTAAATGTCTCCAGGCATTGGCACCCAAGAGGAGCACTGCTGGCTGCACACACTAGCGGAGGGAGGCGGCTTTGACAGCCCGATTCCAGCATCTGGGTGTTTGTGCCCACTAGATGGTGCAATGGAATAAAAATAAGGGCTGGGGACTCCGCTGCTTAAGGTCTGCTATTCCGGAAAAATCTGTTCCAAGGATTCTTGGTTCTCATTCTAGCTGATAAACATGAAAAATATTACATAACCATGCAGTTTTATACTTCCAATACTGAGTTATTTTGAAAATTCTATCATTAAAATACATTAAATACTAACATTCCTTGAATATCATTCACAATAACAGTAAGAAGAATAAAATAACAAAAGTGAAATGTGTATTTGCTTTGCAAAGTATTTCAGCAAGCATTTTATTGCACTGACACTTACTACAAGAGGAAAAGGGGACCTTCAGCACCCCTGTAATGAAAGGTGAGGATACATTTCATTTTACTGTTTTCTGACACTGCAATATATGTCTTCCCTATGCATGTATTGGCTGGGAGCGCAGGACTTCCATGAATAACCACCTCAAAGCTGCACCCCTGAGAACAAGCAAAAGGAAAAGAAGTAGAAATCTGAAGGGGCTAAACCTCAAGCTCAGACACGGCATTGTCCTCCTCAATGAACTTGTCTCCCCCCACTCCAGTCTATTTAATTCACTGGTGTTTTTTCTCAGACAAAGTACACTCAAACAGTTCTGAAATTATATTTTTCTTAATTCTACACAGGCGGTGAAGTCCACCTTGTGGTAGTTCAGTGCTGGCTTTCCAGACAAGGCACCAGAGGAAAACATGCTCTGGCTTTAGGCTCCCTGTCCTCCCCAGCTGAGCTTGGGAGCTGCTCCATGCACACTGTAGCGCCACACCACTTTGCCTTCCCCAGGCTGATGTCAAATTTCACATGCAAATCAAAGTAATATCTTTCTGAACTGCAGCAGAATGTTCAGAAAACACAAATTTCTGAAGTTGACAGCTGTAACTTAAAAACATCTTCCTCAAGAACAGTCAGAACACGGCTGGGAGAAATTTTGCACCTGTGCTGCTCAGAGTTTACATTCTGATTGGATGTAGTCACACACAATGCTTTAGGAGCTTCTTTTCAGGTTATTTCCTCATTTCGACAAACTTCATTGGAAGAATTCCTGGCAAGTATTCCTGATTTACCTCTGCTCACTGTGCTGCCAGAGCAGGAATTAATAAACTAGGGCAATAATGGTCATTCTCAAAGGTGACCTGGCTTTGAAGCCTGCTTTTCTTCCAGCTGGCTTTATCTCGGCTCCCTCATCCAAAATCCCATTTGTCACTAGAGGGCACTTCAAACGAAGCTGTCATTTTATATTAGCACAGTGTGCAAACATGCAGGGTTATTATACCCAGCCTAAACAAAAGTTGCTCTGGCTCCATGCAAGCACACACAGCATATCTAATATAACTTTCCTTATGTGAGACAAACGTGAGTTTTAACAAAAAAAGTTTCCTATGCTTGGAGAGCAAAACTGAATCCAGACCACATCTTTCTGGCAAGTCTAAACCAAAGCTGTAGGGAGGATAAAATGGCTTGTTTTGTTTAACATAATTTGCACCAAAAAGTCCTCCAAACCTTTATAGTCACTGTTGCTTAACAGACTCTGTCTTACTACATTAAGCAGTGTGCTTTTTTTACTTTTAACTTCTGAATTTCAGAGATTGAAAACTATGAATCAGATATGAGAATAGTTTGAAATAAGTCTTACTAAAAGGAATGCCCAGAACCAGTCAAGTGCTACTAAGCTGTCCATATTAGGTAACTGACACCCTGATTTACCACAAGCTGCTCACCAAAAGCTGCCTTATTTCTTGACAACTCTAGGTCAACCAGTTTGGCCTCATGTATTTGATGCCATATTTGGCAAACCCTTTAAAAGCTTGGAGCACAAGTGCATGAATGCCCCACCCAAGGTGTGTCCCAGCCAAAAGCTAAGATTCAAGGAAAGCAAAGATATCTTTCAAAGCCAGAATAACATTTGACCCCTTGTCACTACATAAACAAACAGTTAATTAATAAATTTGATTGGCACTATGGGAATATTGGTTTCCTCAGGCTACCTATATTGTACAGCTACGTGACCTCATAAGTCTCTGTTTAGTTGTTGTTAGTTTAGGTTTAGTTGTTGTTTTCAAGGCAATTAAAACTTCAATATTTGCAAAAAATTTAAAATGTGAATTGCAATAGATAAAGACCTGGAAACAAGTTACAAAAAATATACCCTAAGTTCCTTTAGGATATTCTTAATGATTGTTCAGTATCAAACTTACAGGATCTATGCTTCCTAATACCACTAGGTTACACTCAGGAGTAGATCTATATTAAAATTAGCTTCTACAAAAACTGCTGCTGCCCACATATCTTTTATCAAATTCAAAACCAGCTCAATTCTATGCTGACAGTGCCCCTTTAAGAGCTGCCTGATCATAAGTAGGAAACAATGAGGAATCCTAGGCAAGGAGACAGAAGTCTGCTGCTCTGATAAGGCTTCATTACAATAGATAGCTGCATTTTGCGGGAGAAAACCTAATTCCAGTTCCAAATTAAGTCATTTTAACAAAAAAAAAAACAAAAACAAAAAAAAAACAAAAAACAAAAAAAAAAAAAACAAAAAAAAAAAAAACAACTCTGCACAAGAAATGCTGAGCATACAAATTATGTCACTGACATCTGGAAAGAGACATGACTACCCAAGTAAAAAATAAACCCAACTGAGGTCATGGCTTTAACAGACTGTCGCTCTATATTTAAACTGATTGATACATACAAAGACTAATTATAGAGAACATTGGAATCAGCAGCTCCCAGCACTCCGGATTGCAGGCACAATTGTGTTTACAGGAAATATATTTTAAAGACTACATCTGGCATAAGATAATTGTTACACTCAGTATTATGACACACAATAATTTAAACTTAAATTGTGAATAATGTCTACTTGTTTTCCTACCTAGATAAGAACAACTTTCTTTCAACTATACATGAGCATGTATGATTTTTCAGGATATTTTTTGCATAAAACCTATTGGTTATGCAAATAAAAGGCTTTGGAGAATAATGTACAGTAACTAATTTGTATAATCAGTTTCCCTCAATTCAGCATGATAATGATATGTAAAGCACATCACTACAGACTGTCTGTGAAATGAATTCTGTCTTAATATGCTAGTCAACTAGCCACTCGACCTTTGCACAGGCTCACTGTAAGAGGAGCAGAAAAACCCACACACATTCTTTCAATTTCTAAAGGGAAATTCGACTCTAGCCATAGAACAAAGAAAGAAGAAATAGAAGTAAAAGAAAATCAAAGAAAAAGTGATTTGGATTCAAGGGGATCAGATGTTTCATTTATTGCAGGTTGGAGACCTTCAATCAGTCAAATGAAAGACACATTTGTATTAAAATACCTACAAGGCAGAGAGAAAGCCTTGATCAGGTGTATTAGATTTAAGTTACAGCTCTCTTGCTGAGAGATGTGAACCTACCTTCCAGTCTATCTGTTCTCAATATTGAAGGTTTTCTGTGTTACAAACATGAGATGAAAGGTAGCTTGCTTGCCTTCCCACGTATCTGCTGGATATTAACTGTACATTTGAAGCGTGCCCTACAAGGAGACGTGCACTTGGAGTGCTCTGCAAACAGTCCCTGCCAGGAAGGAATGCTGAACCCATGTCAGGGATGTGACACCAGGTGTGGGGGAGGCTCATCCGCAGAGCGGCGCAGCCCCAGCAGCCACCACGAGCCACGAGCTCCTCTTTGCTTTAGTGGAAAACACGTCATTTGGCCAGGGACAGGGCTGTGAGCCCTGTTACACAGGTAAATAAAGCAACACCACGGCAAGAGCCCCTGCCCTGGTTCCTGCTCTGCAAGGACAGCAGTGTTTTGTTTGACTTCTCATTACATATTGTGTAGGTGGTATTAAAAGCCATGCCCGGACCTTATTCCTCACTTTTCACACCATCCCTTCCTCACAAAAACTCCTTGAATCCACTGCTTTTGCCCAGATACACAGAAGACCTTCAAGCCTGATGGCAGAGCTCTTCCTCACCTGCAGTCCTAACCTAACAGATTTGTTTAGATTGCCTGGAGGAGGATCTCAAAGTGTTTTTTAAATTGGTTACTGCTTCTTGTAAAATACTGAACCGACATTATTCACAAATATTTTGCCTTGTTAATGGGCTCTGTTTAGAATAGTTTTAGGTTTTGATTAAACTTTATCAAAGATCAGTCCAGAGCAAAATTTCTGTAGAGAGACAGAGGCTCCATTACTGCTGGTTACATGACTCATCAGCTTGTGAAGCCCATGCCCAACCATTGCTCTGAGCTACCCAGAGCTAGGATTGGAACGTGGATCTCTCCTAGCAGAGTCAACCATTCCAGTCATGAGGCACTTCCAGCAGGGAAGCACCATCTCTCCCTTACTTTGCCTCAATACAAATGCCACATACAACAGAAGAACTGTCCTTTTGCCTTTTGTGAGTTGGCACAGACAACAACTGCCAGCTCAATAGCGACTACTGCCAAAGTGGATTTTCACACAAGCCTCAGACCCAAATATTGACCATCTCAACCCAAAGACAACTTCTTTCTGCCATTGTAAAGAAAATGTCAGTAATTTAATAATGAGATTAATCCCATAGGTGCCTACACTAGGTCCTTTGGCAGGAGGAACACACTACACAAATAAATCTGAAGGTTTTAGAGAGACTATTCACTGGGAAGCCAGCTTCCCCACTTTGCTTCTCAGGCTTCACCCAAATGTACAACTATTGCACTCCACAAAGTAAAACACCAAAAACACAGTATAACTCAGACCCCAATTTTAAATATTACCTTCTTCTATCCAATTAGCTTGCCACTATAACTCTGATTTGTGCTTTCATGTATACATAGCTGAAGATATTGTGTAGTAATATGAAAAGTTTAAAGCTGTCCTGCTTGTTAAATAACATCACAGAATAGTCTGAGTTGGAAGAGGCCCAGAAGGACCATCAAGTCCAACTCGTAAGTGAATGGCCCATATGGGGATCGAACCCATGACCTTGGCATTATTAGCACCATGCTTTAACCAACCAAGCTCTCTGTCATTGTAAAGTTTAGCTGATCTTTTCATTTATATACCCATAAATTTTCCATCAGTCCAGCAGAGGGGTGTTCTTTTGTTTCTTGATCTTTAATACTTACTTTTGAAATAAAAGTAAATACTCTCCCAATAAAATTTGAATAATGCCACATATTAGTGGTATATAGTCATTGTTTCAGAGCTGGTCAAAGGGTGAAAAGGCATAAATAGAGGACTTAAATAAAGTGTACTTTCCTTTCAGTACATGTATCTTTGTTTGTTTTTTCTATTAAACAGAGGACTTATAACTGTACAACTTCCAGGCTGAATGGGGAAATTCTACACAAATACTTGTATCATCCTTACAAACCATGGTAACACATCATCCCAGCTTCACAAGTGGGTTATACAAAAGCAGCATGTACACAGCCCTACAACTGACAGATTAGGATAAATCCTGCACCTCAGATGTGGTATCTCATGTACAGTTAAAATCTGCTCAGAAGGAAAGCAGTTATAACACAAGGCTCCATCTTTAGCAATGTGAACAAAAGGACACAATATTGTGCAATGAATTCCACAGGGGCCTCATTCTATTTAAAGTAAAGTTTCTTTCAGTGCATGAACATTTAATAGTTTAGTTTGATATGTCTTTTTTTTCCATATACAAAAGATCAAAACATGAATTTCTCCATCTAAAGAAGTTTGTGTTTGAGGTGAGGGGAAGTGGCCACAGAAGAAGAATGTACAAATTCTCCATGGAGTGCACAGGGGCAGAATACCCTCTGTGACAATCTGTCATGCTTGAACCAAAACACAGGATGGTAGTGATGGCATGACATGACAAAACCCTGGTTTGGAAAGAAATGGTGGGAGGGGGAAAAAAAATTACTTTGTTAAGAAATGAGGCAGACTTCTCTACCAGCCCATTGACCTCAGTGGTGAATGAACCCAAATATTATTATTACTACACAAGCATCATTCTTAGAAATCTTTTGTGGCAGCACACACTGTCACATTATTTTTAGCTCTTGCCATTTGCATTCAGACAATTCTGATCCAAGCAACAACAAAAGCAGCAAGACTGAAGCTTCACAAAACATCCAGAAGTAGTCTTGATATTTCTTGAGCAGACATTTTCACCAAATTTTCTGAACCTCTGGTTAGCGCATTTAAAAAATATCTGAATGCCTTACAAAGCTGCTGTCCAGAAAACATGAGAGTATCTGCCTGTCAAAGAAGGAATGAGGGTGTGCTGTAGGCCCAGAAAAAACATGCCCTGAGAAAATCCAACAGTCATCCTGACTCCTTACACAGCAGATGGCTCCATGTCTCAAAGCTTAACCCTCAACCACACTTCAGCAAAACACACAAAATTATACTGATGTAGGACCAATTTAATGTGGGGAGTGTTATGTGCTATTTAAAGTGCTTCAGAGTCATCACAATAGGCAAATCTGGCCTCTGTGGGGAAATCACCTAAAAATTGGTAAGCTATTAGCTAATTCAACAAGTGAAAGGTCTCCCGTGGCAGTGCCTATAAAGAGAAAAACACTTGCAGAAAATACTGAAATTTGTCAGGAGGGCTCATGAAAGCCTTACTTCTGAATTACCTGCAAGCAGCTCCTAAACAGGAGCTCAGCCAACCCTACCTGTTGAAGACGGCAGGAGCTGTGAACTTCCCCTACAGGCAGGAGGGTAGAAAAGCAGCTATGAAGTGTTTTCTAATGAACTTCTGTGTTTGAGCAAGGCCATTCAAAACTATGTTAAGAGATCACAGTTTTACATGGCTCCAAAGCTTTTCAGCTGAGAGTACAAAAACTAAAGCTCCATTTAAAATGAGAAAAAAAAAAAATCAGAAAAGGTTGGCCTAAAAGGGAACCTCAGGGTTTTGCTCTACGTTTGGACTTCTTACAATTCACATTCAGTGCAGTGAAAATAAGACTGTTGTCTGAGATTTAGTGGCACAACCTACGTTTTGTAGCAGCTCATTTCACACATGAGAACAACTTGCAATGTAGAGCAGGAGTGTGTGGGCACTGGCAGTGATGGAGGGGACAGCATTGCTGTGCTGGCACTGCCAGGGAGGCACAGCCTTGTGCCCAGGCTGAGGCTCAGGGTTCACTGCCATTGCCTCCTCCCTCCCTGACAAGAAAACGTCTCATGGCCTCAGAAGCAGCAGAACGTTTGAGAGGGGAAGACTGTGCATTTGGCAAAGTTGCTGGATTCTTGTCTCAAATCTGCTGTTACCCCACACAGACACTGATTGCAAAAAGGATGCTCTTGTCAAATGCTGGAGACCAGGGAATTTTCAGCCTCCCCTTTCTGCCCAGCTTCCAAATGTAAGGCATGAAACAGCAGAGATGTATGCTGGCAAAACATCCTCTAGTGCAGAGGAGATGTGTGAGAACCTGTCAGGGACAGCAACAGCAGTTCTTGCTAATCTGCCCACACTGTTCCAGGTATGCAGCTAAACTGTAAGGATGAATAATCATTTTCTGATCACAACTTGCCAAAACGGGGCAGAATGACAGCTCAAACAAACAGAAACTACTATCTAATATAAGATTAATCCAATTTCTTTTTTTTATTGAATATTAGTCTTTTAGGAGACTGTAACCTGACATATGCCTCCAATTTTTGGTAAATAATCACAGTCATTTTTGCTTTGATGTAGAATATGTGAAAAGTAAGAAATATTTTCCAATTCCAGTTTGTTAAAGTGGAAGCCAGACTTTCATCCATGGCAAATTATTGTATCAGATCATCTCAGAAATGCCTGGAACTTCTTATAATATAAAGGTTTTAGCTAGAAAATGTTATTGTCTCACTTGTGACCATTTCAAGCACAGAATAAATTGAAAATTAAATAATGCTATCAGAACCTATGACATAAGGGTTTTGAGGCCAAAGCAAATTAATCTATATTTTAAAATAAATAAAGGCCTTACAATTGCAGAAGAATGCTGCCACCACACTGCAGAGCTGAGCTATCAGATGCTGCCCCATCACTGCCACTTCCTCATACAATGTCACATCTCCTGTATGTAACAGATACATTGCATAATGTTACAGATGGCACAGGTCATAACAGCCAGGATTACATTTATTAAAATCAGATGAAATGCTTATCACTGGATTCAACGATTTTCCATGCAAGGTGACCTGAGTTTCTTTTTTCTGAGCTCTACCATAAGAATTTCCTGCTGTAGAAAACAGCTACAGTTAATTGTTACTGTGCATTGATGCCAATTATTATAGACACCTATAAATTGACTTTCATAAATGTTTGAGTTTACAAACAAACTGGATCCTCAGTGTCACTATTTTTATTTGCGTTAACCGAAATTATTCCTGCAACTATTTTTGTTCACGTGAGGGCTGGAGCAATGGCTGGTATCCTCACAAATCATTACTCACATAGGAACTGCTGTATGCGAGTGTCAGCTGTGCTCTCTGCTTTTCCACAACTTCCAGATAAAATGGTTGTGGACAAGGTGCGGGAACTGAAAAAAACCAAAACCAAACCCATAACAACATTAGCCTGGACCTTCACCCTCAGACAGAAAAAGCACCTGAACACCCCCAGCCCCCACGAGGTGCAGCATGTACCAGTCACCTCTGGCTGCTTCTGAGGCCTGGGAAGGGGCTTTGTCTCGGGGGGGCACAGGCTCCATCCAGCCCAGCCTCCTCACTGCCCAGCCTGAATATTTTATATTTATTTCTCTCTCCCCTCCTTTGTGGTGGCAGTTGTAAATCTACCTTTCTCAAAATTCAATAAAACATTAATTGAAAAGAAAAAAAAAAAGTCATTTCAAGCCCAACAATAAAAGGCCAATTGACTTCTCAATTTTCTAGTGGGCAGGAGAAGAAATCAGGCATACGCAGGGAGAAACTCAATTCTCCAAAGCTCTCCCCTTGAGGAGTTCCAGCCCTGCCGTCTCAAGGGTGCTGTGTCCCCTACCAGTCGCTCAATTCCAGCTGGGTATTATTTTCTCAGCTCCGAGGGAAGCAAGAATTCATTCTGCATTATTGATGACTCCGGCTCAGCCGCTGCGAGGGTTCAGCGCTTCCCGCCGGCTGCCCCTCACCCGCTGCCGTTCTGCCGGGGCAGCCGCCTCCTTCCCCTCTCCCTTTCACACACAGCCCAAGAAAAACTGCTGAAACAAAACCTGGGGGCTGTGGCACAGTGACAGACCTCCCCCCATTAAGGCATCAGCCACGTGAAGTCATGCTTTAAAGACAGCAGGACAGGAACCGCTGCGAGGAAGGGAAAGGGGTTTGGCACTGTGGGGCACTCGATCCATATTTCAACTGATCCATCTTGCCAGGAAGTTAAGTGGAGCACTGACCCCAGACCATGACTCTGAAGCAGACTGAGCTTTCTGAAACCTTCTGAAAGAGCAGATCTGATCCCAGAAACACCAAACCCTGCCTGAGCACCTGTCAGGCAGAGGTAGGACACACGCCCCTCAAGTGACGGATTCACCCTTTTCGCTTTCTGCTCTTTGCCTCCTGCCCTTCTTTCTCCTTGGTTCTTTTGTGGGTATTACCTTCCTACTTCTAGACCCTAAACAATTATTTCATTCTCCTTTAGAAATCTCAGTGCTGAACACCTACAGCTATCCATACCTGTACAGTAGCAATGAAGCCTCAGTGTTTCAGGTAGGAATGCTGGAAGTATCTTAAATTAATGGAAAAGCACCATAGATCTGGTAATTGTCAACTAGAACTGGCATCCATAGCCAGTAAAATGAAAAATATATGTGCATTCTTGTGGAAATCAGTCCATCAATGTAGTCCTGAATTGCAAGTTATAGAGTAGTTCAAGTCCAGTCCTTTAAGAGCCTCACGGCCCCCTAATCCACTAATTTCTACACACTGACATGCTGGATCAGTAGTTTGATCCTGGGATGTAACTGTTGACAAAGAACTATTCCACATTCTTTGGTTCTAAGAAAAAAGAACTCATAATCACAGGTTTACAACTGAAGAGCAACTGAAATAATATATTTACTCTAAATTAATTGAGAGAAACATTAAGTTGATTTTTGTGATACAGGTCTAGAATGACAAATGGTTTCTTCCATGTGCTTTTATGTAGTTCTAGGAAATTTTGTTAGGAAAACCTTTTTAGAAACTATAGACATTAGCAATCAGGCAAAGTGTTGAATCTGAAATTTCAAAGTACCAAAGGAAGGAAGTAAAAAATTTGTATTCAGGTTCATACTTTTCTCCTTCCTAGAGCTAGAGGGCTTGAATCAGCAGATCCCCTCTGCTTGTTACAGTGCAAGAAAAACCTTTCAAGAGTTCTATAATTATGCCTTTATTTCTGTGTGTATATGTATCAACTAAAACTGTCCCTGTATTATTTACAATCATGCATGCAGAAGGGGAACAACAGGAAAAGCTCCGCTACTTGCCCAATTTGTGGATGTTTCACATAATTGATTTCTAAATATTTGGCAATGTCTGTTCACTAAGGTTTGTATATTCTGGCTTCCCCACCCCCAATACCCTCCTTGCATGGTCTGTGCAATACCTGAACAGCGTGTGACCTTTGAACACCTCTGTCCTAACTTCTTACATTATCAGTTTTAACCGTGCCCCTCCAGCTTGCCCAAAACAGGGCAGGAGTTATTCAAACTGTTCAGTGAAAGACAGCAATTTAAAGAACCTTTACTGGGAAATTCTATCTTACTCCAACAGTTTCAGTGATTGCGAAAAAAACACCTAAAAAAAAAAAAAAAAAGTTCAGCAATTTCACACAGTGGAAAACAGCCCAGGGCACAAGAAAACTAAAACCAAACAGTTTGCCATCAGTGCTGTAGACTGTGTTCAGTAAAAACAAAAGATCAAACAAGTTCTGTAATCATTATATAAAGCACATTTGCTATGGCATGCGAAGAAAACATACTTCCTTCCTAATACTAATTAACATTAGAGAGTTGTGGGCTGAAATGTGGGATAAAAATAGCTGTTTAAACTAATCACTCAGCAAGATGTAAATGTTACATATAAAGTATACCTAACGGGTTGGAATATTTATCCCAGAAGTAAAGAAAGCTTTCACTACTCATGAATTATAAAAGTTTCTCTTCCTGCCTCACTGCAACAATGTACAGACTCTTTGCAAGTGTGTGATGGCTCTTCATAGAATATCCAGAGTTTTCCTTATTTGTAAGTATTAAAAAAAAATTTGGAGCAGCTACAGTTGTGGGGAGCAAAGGAAAGTGTGAGCAGAAAACAAAATGCCAAACAGTTCCATAACCAGCATGCAGATATTCCAACTGCACAAGCCACACTGTGTCTGTGAGCCAGTGTCCAGGCTGGAGGGCTGCAGACACTGCAGAAAAAGCCACAGCTGACTGCAGGATTTCACCTGAGCAACACTTCTTCATCTCCTCAAAGAGCTTTCCCAACGCATACAAACCAAGCAGCTCTGCATAACTGAGGGTGGCAACCCTAGATCCACCTTTGTTTCTCTGAAATTATTTCTCCTTTCAGATGTGCTCCATCCCTCCGCAAATAAATCCTGGAAAATGTTATCTTTCTTGTCACCTCTAGCTATTCCTTTGCCTTTCCCCATCCTATGGCTGCCCCACTGCCACCAGCACCACTGTTCAATGGCTCCTCACAGGTAAGAGGGGGAGGTGTTCAATGACTGGCACAACACTGAGCAGACCAGCAAAGTAAAAATATTCCTGAGCATAAACTACATTATAAAGTTCAGAAAGCCAAATGTTATTGAAATAATATTTCAATAGTTTCCTAGCAACAAGGTCTCAGATGTTCCCTAGTAATTTCCCCCAGCAAGAATTCTAGATATTGTAACTGGAGGAAAGGTGTTGAAAGGTGCAGTGCTTAGGTGTTGCACTCCTGGAAAGTCAACACGTTTCTGTCTGTTTAGAGAGGTACATTATTTCTGTCCTCCAGGATTTCAAGCACCTGTTGAGCTCTGTGTCTAATACAGATAGCAACGAAATATGTTCTTGAGTCACAACTGTGTTTTGCAGGACTCAGTGAAGCCCATGAGGACATCTCTGGGATGCCTGTTCCCCTCATCCCACATTTGGCTGCTTTGGGGTGGATTCAGGAGTGCTTATTTACCCAGCAGAAACTCATCACAAGAAGATACATTTGACATAGGTTCCACCAGGGCTATATGAAGACAAGGCTGTCCATTGGGTGCTAGCTAATGAAAAGGAAAACAGTGGGGTTTTCCTGCATCAGCCCAGAAAAAAAACACCCCTCTGAGCAACTTCTGTAATCCCAGTCAGATAGCAAACTCAAGCTACCTGGAACTCCAATCTCCTGCTGCAAGCATCACAGCATTTCAGCCTGTAAAGACTAAACAAATGAGAGTAGTCTGTAGGAAACAGTGCAACCCATGACAGCATGTTCGCTACGGCCTCTTCCAGGACTTTGTCAGCAGATGCTTTACATCAAGGAAGCAGGTGAGCAAGAGCTCTGATGGAAAATCTTCAGGAGCAGAGGCTTAACCTGATAGAAAGGGCAGATTGTTCAAAAGCACTGTTTTAAGGTTAGTCCAAACTGACAAGGTGATTCAAATAATCTGGCCAGTTAAAGTCAGTCACGAGCCTCATAGGCCAGCCAAACTATCCTCCTTCCCCCAAAGCAAAGCCAAAATCACTGAAATTTAAAAAGCAATTAGGCATAATGTGTCCCAAAGCTTTCCCAAGACAAATTCATTCCACTGAAAAAGGAAGTGTTCGGGGCAACACAAATACCACCTCTACTCCATCTTAAAACATGATTCATACCACTAAGTGCTTTGTTTCCCTCTTGCAGCATATAATGTTTGGACTTCTTAAAAGGGTCATATTGAATTAACGGTTTCACCTTGAAACCACACAGTGGAACAAGAAGCTGTGTGCCAAACAGCACTCCAGAGGGGACCAGCTGGCAAGAACACAATTCCCCCGTTCAGAAAGAGGAACAAGTGTTGTGACAACATTTAAATGCTCAGGTCCAAAGCACAGATCTTCTCCCACGTTCCTTTCAGCTTGCAGCAGAGTGTCCAAAATGTGCAGGCTGCATTCTGAGCACCAGGCAGGAGAGCCCGCAGGGAAGCACTGAGGGAGCTGCATATCTAACCACAGACATATTGCAAGGATCAGCTATCAGAGACTGGTTATGTGGCTGTCACAGCTCATTGGATTTCTTTGTCTTTATCCACTCTAAGCATTTAAAAGACAGCCCTGTGTTCCTGTGTCTAAAAGTATTTGGTAAAGCTCATATCTTCTAAAGGGGAGGGAGCAAGAAATAAACTCAAAATCCTGACTTAAAATAATTTGAAATAATAGTAGTTTTCTTCAGAGGAGTTGAGAACAAATTGTGGAGAGAATAACAGTGATGGTAACATCTTATAAGGATTTAGTTTACACATGTGTGACCTATTTGGAGTGTTGTCTCGGTCATGTAGTGCACAGGGAGCTGGAAGTGTAACAACAGATAAAAGATACAGCTTACACTGCTGAAAAAATGTGAGCCACTTCAGCCTCTCTTGTACAGCAATGAACAGCTCATTCACAGAGGGAAGATTTTTCCAGCAAAAGGAACACAATCCAGAAAATTCCTCTGAGGAGAAATTTTTTCCAAATTATAATGCAGGGCATCACTTATGCAGAGTTTCTCAATAATCATTTTGTGGGGAAAAAAAAACACTTGGCTATCTTCAAGTGAGCTTCAACACTGATTTGTGAGACCACAATCAGGCAGGTCCTCTGCAGGTTCACAGCAAGGATCATTCAAGATTTCAGAGCATTTGCTATATTTCACAGAAAAAAGAATAAACTAGAAGCAGCAGTTCGGTATGGAAGCAGGATGACCCATAGTGGGCCTGGCCATCTACCTGTGGTGCAAGCAGATATACAGGATAATTATTTCTAGGTTTGTGTGTGTGGACTTGTGTAAAACATGTAGGTGCTTTAATGAGCATCTTCCTTCTGCAAGGTTCATCATGATGATAAATTTCATAGAGTTTTTTCAAAAGTTAAACCACAGTCCATGATTAAAAGAACAGGAGGTACAGTAAGATTCTCATCATCAGGGTCTGCTTCAAACGTCATCTTTCCATGTGCTCCAGCACTACACATCCCACGAGCTCCTTGGATCATTTGAGACAAGGCTGCAGCACCTCCCTGCAGGGGGAGGGAGGCTGCCCTGCATCGAGAGCCCTGCCCTCCCCAGGGACCTTTTCCAGAGCTGCCTGCTCAGAGCTCAGCAAAGCACTGGCACAGTGTGAACAAACGAGTTCTCACTTGAGAATCTGTGAGGGGAGGTCTCGGGTGCTGCCTTTGCTCCAGAACAAAAAAGTAAGGTGGGTGGTATTTGCTTTATCCCAGCAGCTAACTCATCAGCTGTGCAAGCAGCAGCAGCACCATGTGGAGAAGAGCCCTTGTCCCTAGGCTTTTATGCTCCAGGAAAAAGACAAGGAAGAGCAGCAGGAAAAGCAGGACACAGAAGCAAATGCAGGCAAAGCTGATCAGCCCTCCTGGCACTGTTCACAGAGCAGCCCCAGCCTGACCACTCACAGTTATGAGAGAGAGAAAGAGAACAGTTTTTGATGCAGTAAGGTGGGAAGATTTAAGGGAAGAGAAGGCAGATTTGGAGCTTTTCAGGGAAAACCTCCTTAGTCCAGCTAGTCCTCACTCCACAACTATTTCTCCTTTTTTGTCCTTCCACCTTATTTTGCCCTTAATCTCGCTTGCATTTTTCCTCCCAGCTCAAAGAGCAAACTCACACGGGAGCCAGATGTGCTGAACGTATGGGTATAAAGAGGCAATCTGCATAACAACTAGAACCATGTGAAATAATCTCATTTTTTTCCCAGTAGAAAGAAATAAAATATAGACCTAGCTCATGGTTTGTTCTTTTCAAAGCAGTTCCATTTTCTTTCATTCCTTCCTCCACCTTTCAGGGTTTGGATATAATATATGGCTGTACAAATACTTCCCATCCACATACATGTATGCATTACTGTTTTGCAGCTGTATTGCAAAAAACCTTTCTCTCCAAATGATACCATCTAAAGTGAAAGACAAGTGCCCCCTATGGTCAAGCAAATAATCTATTGTTCAAATTGCAATTATACTGTATAAATGGAGTCCCATTAGTTTCCCTCTGAGCACAGTGTAAGCCCAAAGAACTCAGTAAGCAGCAATTTCGAGGAGAGAGAATCATGAAGGGGAAAAAAAAGAAAATTATTGGTCTGTTAACTGTAAAAAAGGATGATTCTCTTTTGATCTATGTTGTTAGAAGCCCATAGGGGATGCTGAATACAGAGATAAGGCTCTTGGTCAGGGTATTTGGATACAGAAATTTGAATAGTATCTTAACCTAGACACACATTCCTCTAAAGAACTGATATTTTCTCTTATTATATAACAAATGTGTTTCATCAGCTTCCTACACTCAAAGATCCAAAACTGGAAGCAAGGGGAATCTCCACAGAGAGGAGTTTCACAATAAGGGATGCCATCTTCTCAGCTGTACTGATGGAAGGAAACTGAAGAAAGGAAAGTGGCTCAAGAGGCAGAACAAATATTAAAGCTCAAGTCCAGGTGTCCAAGTGGTCTCTGGAAAACCTTCTCTCTTCACCTATTAAGGAGACTGGATTTTTTGAACCATCAACTGTGGAATGTTAAGCACCGCTCACCTATAAAAATCTGGCCTCAGCTGTGGGTGCTGAAGAACTACAAATACAGCCAAAGAAAATCTGGTCTGCTGGATCTTACCCAAAGCCAGTTGAATCAAGTTTTAGACCAGCTTTAAGAATTTTTGCTAATAGGCACAAGAAACTGGATCTTCCCCTTGTGCTGGTGCTCCATGAAAACAAGAGAGAGCCAGGAGCACTCCCAGCCAGAGGAGGGATGGAGAGGGAGCTGTGGTCACACATGTTGGTTGCAGGACCACGATCAGGAGGCAGTATTTATTTAAAAAGTGATTAAACATTAGAATTTAGTGCCTCTGACTATTTTGCTGTTACCAATGTGCCGCTTCTGAGTCCAGCCTACTTTATTCTGTTCATTGTTCAGAACAGACCACCACTGAAGTTCCCATTTTAAAATACTCTCCACTGTGATTAAACAGCTGCTGCAGTCAAGTAGTTCTATCTTCTATCAAAGTTTGTAAATCACAGTATTTTAAAAAGATGCGAGAAGAAAATAATCTGGTATATAATAGTTATTTGATTTTTTACATATGTGTAGGAAAAAATAAGCATATTAGATCTCTAGCCTTTAATTAAAAAATAGGTGGGGGGAGGAAATAATATCTTAATAAGTAACATCTGACTGAAAAGTATTTAGTAAATCATACCCTAAGTGTGGCCAAAAACTGTAAGATTTACTGCAAGTAAATCATCATTGCTATCTGAGTCTGAATAGCTTCCATCTGATTTCTGTATGGAAATACAGTCCATGGAAGCACAGCCTTGAACTTCAAAGGATATGCAGGATGCTACTAATTTCTGTATCTGACAGTGTGATGCAATGTTTGGATTTGCATCTCTGCACTTCAAAGTGTGGCACTCTCTAGATAAGGTCTCAGTTTATTTTGACATGGATTCACAGAGGTGAACAAGAAAGCAGCACCAGAAACAGACAGTAACTCCCCAAAAAGAAGGGGGGAAAAAACCCAGGACAACTCAACAAAACCCCCAACCCTGCTCTGTTTGCGTCTCTCTGAATTCAGTAATGCCCTGGAGACCAAGGATTATAGAGGAAGAGTACAAGTCATGGTTGCAGTACTTCAAGTAATCTCCAGTGTCCAAAACACAGTGTCAACATATGGTACTCAAATGCAGATTTGGAACATCTTTGAAGTAATATTGAATCTGACTAATGGGTAAAACGCAGGCCTAGCTGCCTTTTTTCTTTATTATTTCATACTGAGATTGTCAGAATTTCAAGTAGGGCAGTGATGCCAGTGCATCATTATTCTGTGAATCATACAGAATTTTATGTAAAAAATAACACCAGAATGAATTCTGCTAGTCCACTTTACTTTTTGGCAACCTGGCAAGACCAGGATCCTACAGGATAAAGATATAAGAGCCTTTTGTCATTTTGTAATGACACTTAAATTCCCACTCTGCATGTGTACAATGTCTCTCACATTGTAGTCCCAAAGAAAACTCTAAATACTGGGATATGTTCAAAAGTGCTGTACAAACCCTACTCATACCATCAAAATACATAAACAAGTCTCCTGCAACTACAACTCCTAGAACTGTTCTCACCTCCCTTGTATAAAACATCAAAGTATTTTTCAATACTAACAGCTGCTGACCAGGAGCATATATATAACTTCTATAATTATTGATTTATAAGTAATTAAGCACTGATCATATTCAGCAAAAAAATTCAGAAGGAAAAAAAAAAAAAACAACTTACAAATCTGACAGAACAGAGAGAGGTGTTGGAGGCCAAAAGTGGAAAAATCTTTAACCTGAAAATCCAGAAGGAAATTGCTGACATTTTGAAGCCTTGTGTAATGCAGGTTCAAACAGCTGCACCTAAAGTCACATTATGTAAGATACCACTGCCACTAAGATCCCTAATTGTGGAGTAATTACCAGGTATCACATACCCCAGGTATACACTGTCCTTATAATTTAGTTCACATAATATGCCACTACATGAAAAGGATTGTCTTTGTATTTAATTATCTTTGATTTTTTTTTTTTTGTTTTTTTTAAAGGGGAAAAAAAAAATAAAAAAAAAATCAAAGCTAACAGGACTCAGAAGATTTGTGTAATAAACATCATATGCAGATTTTTATCTCCCAATTCAGCTGGAGATCAATGAAGTATTTTGAAGTTTGATTAAGGCAGTTAAGAGTCTCAAAAGTTCCTGTTTCAACATTAAAAATACGTTGTGTGGTACTGTTGTATTAATTTTTTTTAAAAAAGGAATACCAAGTTCCATTTGCTCAGTTAAAAGACCAAAAATCAAATTGTGTTCAAGGAAAGAATTCAAAATTAGAATGCTACTTCTTACTCATTATGATTAGTTATCATTCACTCAGTGCAATATTTACGCATATTCCCAAATCCCTTGGTCCTTCCTGAGGCAAAAAAGGTCAGCGGGAGTTTTGACTACATCCTTCAGGATTTGGCCCGTATGGAATTAGAAACCTATATAATTCCAAGCATTTTCTCTATTAAATAGAATTCTCGCATACTTAAGCAACTTTGTATTTAGAACGAATCTCAGAGCTTAAATGCACCTCGCATCTGGATCATAGATTGTGCTCCACATTATACAATCTGCAGTTACTGGAAATGTTTGTATCCTTTACTGAGAAAGAATGATTCATTTCATAGAAATTTTCATCTGCTATTAATCTTCCAGGATATAGTTAGTGTTCTGATATTTTCAGATATTGTTTTATGGAGGGATTTAAAGTAGCTCTCCCTTGGCAGCCTGCAAGATTACTCAGTGATTATAAGCAACTCAATACTGTATGACAGCATTTCCATGCAAGGGACTTACAATCATGTTTCATTAATTCGGCTTGAATGAAGCCTCATTTCAGGCCTTGAGGAGCTTAAGATTTATGTGAAATTAATAACATAACAGATGTCTTCACAATTTGGTTCCTCTGAAAAAAACTGATTACTTTGAAAACTTCAATGCTTTAAAATGCAGACTGAGGGAGTTTTTACTCTAGGGTAAAGAGTTACTCGTTTATATCAACTGAATCTCAGAACTAAGTGGAATTTAAATGTCAGATTTATATTAAATAGTCATATTCACCATTATTACATGTAATAAACAAAAGCCTACTACTTTCATTAATAAGCAGTGTTGGACATTTAAACTAAAGCTTAGAGAGATAAAGTCAGCACCTTTACTAAGCAGTAGGAGTGAGACACAAGGGAGGTAAAAGAAGAATATCCAGGAAGCCCTAGGTTTTTTATCTTTGTTTCTGATAATTTAATCATCTTTTCCTCATAGGAAAACAAAATGCATCTGTGCTCACACAAAACTCCCCACTTTATAAGAGTTGAAGCTGTCTCTTGTGTATGCACATGCCTAAGGCCAAATGCCTTCTTTCTTTCACAGGACACTTTAAACGCTGGCTTCTCTTCTTTTTTTTTTTTTTTCATTTTTTCAAAAATTCAATTCTTTTATCTAGGCTTCAGCCACACTAGGTGCCTTGCAAGCTGAATTTTAACGCATGTATGAGCAAGGGGTTTATCTTTAAGGAAACTGTCTATGCGATTACTTCTCCAAGTCCCCCCCAAAAAAATAATTGAAATAAAAATTATCTCTTAGCTTTGCTTTTTGATCCGATATGCTGAAGGGCATGGGGAACAATGCATTTTTGATTCACACACTCAAGTACAGCTGATAGGATAGTCACTGTGATGGTTCGATATGCAAATATGTTACATTAAGGGTTGAAAAATTGACACAGTGCAGGATATTACAGCTAAGACACTATCAGCAGAATCATAACAATTAGCTGTTTGATTGCTGCAGACACGGTTCATGCACCAGCCTCACATTTATAATGAGGTGTCCCCGATCCTTTCTTGTCTCGCCCCACCCTCAGCACCATGTCCACATTGATACGATGCCTCGCCAAGAGGTAAGGGCTCCGAGATAAAGACGAAATATCAAAAGCATTAGTATAAATTACAATTGTACATTATTAGCTATTTAATTACAAGAGATATCAGAGTGGAGCTTGCTGATTTCATGCTTATGTTAAAAGTTACCACGGCAGTATTTCTCCCTTGCGAGACGGCATCAGGAATTATTGCTAGCACATGCTAAAACAGACAAAGCAATGTATTCTCACCACATTCTCTCCCTGTCTCTCTCTAAGTTTAATACCAAGGAATTCCTTAGGCATCTGAAAAAAAAAAAAAAAAAGCACATGTCTGGCATAGGGCTGTGAACCAGATCTGAATTTGGAGATAAAGTCGGCATGCTAGGCCTAAGGCGGGTGGCTGCTGTGCTGACTGCGGAGGTGACTTGTTCTGCTCTCCATGAGGGACACCCGGTTTCCCGTGCACCAGCACCCCCCTCCTCCCCCACACCCCCCCGAGGGATGGCATTAGCTGTGCCTCCAAAAACAGCTGCTTATCAGCTCCTCTGGAGGGAGGAAGAAGCAGTGGGTGGCAGAAGGTTGTTGCAAGGAACGGGGGATGGAGTGAGGAAGGGGGGTGGGGGGAAGGAAGAGGACCAAAAAACAGGAGACATTAATAAGGATGAAGGAAAAGGGGGGGAACTGTGCTCTACCCAAACATGAATGCAGACAAAGGCCTGATCAAGCAGCACACTTATACACATGCCACTGATTTCCCCTTATTTATAAACATGCAAGACAATGCCTAAATACACCCATCAGTGCATCAGGGAGAGAGAGAGGGAACCAACACAGGGAAACGTTTTTTTGATGTCTTGCCTTTTTATAAAGGAGGTAGTTTTTACAATAAACATCTAAATAAATTCCTCTATAATAAGATGTAACAAATACTAGAGTTACACATGGAGTTTTTTCCTCCAAATTCCCTGGCTGGCACATCCCCAGTGCCTGTGTGCCACGGCCATGCAAAGCCATTTTCAAAGGTGCTGGGATCCCCCTAATCAGGCAACAGGGAACCATGTTGGCATGATTGGATGTGAAAGGCTTGAATTTAATGTCAGGCTTTTACTTCTTTTTGGTCCTCTGCACGAGATCTCAGTGGACTGTGTGGTTAACAAGGACAGGCGCTGACAGATGTTGTCATGCACCACGGCAGAAACCTTCCTGCTCAGGGAAGATACACTCAAAGCCAAATGAGCAATATAATTTGAATCGATTAATGAATCACAGGGAGCTGTGATGGCAAAGGCTCTCTTTAGCCCTGTGCCAATGAAGTGTTCTCACTCGTGACATACAGGCCCTTCTCTGGCAGAAGTGTGCTGAACCACACCAAAAACCTCAATCAGAAAGGCATCACTCACCACTAAGCTGCAGACAAATGGACCTGAAGGTCCAGGCCTCATCCTACCTCATCTGTTTTACAAAGGTTCATAGGGAATTAGTTCGGAAAAAGAAAGTAACATAGAATTTATCACTTATTATGTTTAACATAGGGGTGGTATGACCTCAGGTACCAACTCCTTTATCAGTGACAAGGAAGAACTGGAGGGTTTGAAGTTGTTGCTGGGATCAGTCTGGCCCCAAAGAGGTTTGAATGATCTTTACTTAAAAGTCTTACGCTTCAAGTGTCGCTTTAACAAGTACAGAACATTCTGAATGAAATTCTGAAAAAGGATGGGAAAGCCTGAACACAGCTTCGCAGCTTTTTTTTTTTGTCCCATGTAATGTATTAATAAAAATATATAAAAGAAAATCCATATACTCCAATGCATTTTCCTTAAAATGACCTAATTTGAAGGTAATTTTTGACACTTTCCCATCTTTGAGCATATCCATCAATAACCTCAGTAACTGAATGCTGTTCCTCTGCTCCATTCTCCTTTCCTTAATCTACACATTTCAAGTCAGCTTTGTCTGGCGATGCTGGCACCAAATATACAAAATCCTCATTTCTCTGAATAATTTCACCTCTTTATCAACGTTCTCTAAATGAAAACATTTATCACAATAGAATGATAAAACACGTATTTTAGAAGACAGCTTTCAAGGAAAAATAGAGCAGCAGCATAAGGGTAATTCAGAAGCAAGTAAAAGTTTTCTGCAAATGGCAAAAGCATCTAATGTGAAAAGCTGAACTAAAAGATAATCTCAGACTTCAATTACAACACTTCTTTTATGCTGTGAGAAATATGTTTGAACAAAGACATATTTTCTTCTAATTTTTTTTGGCCAAAATAAAATTTCAGCATTTAAACCTTGCTAGTATAAAAGAAATTGAATACTAAAGGCCTTTTTTCTCAAAACCCTTCATCAATACTAGCACCCTCCCCACAAAGTTTAGGCTTTGCTGAATCAGCATTTTGACCAGCTGGAATGTTCCCCCTCCATTCTTTGCAGCTGCTCTCACTTGTTTGGAGATGGCGTTTGAGATATGGGGAGATTGCTTACACTGCATCCTCATGAGAAAAAGATCTTGGACTTAGCCTACCAAGCAGAAACAGTCTCTTATGAGGAAAAAAAAAAAAAAAAAAAAAGTCCAGAAAGAATAATAATAAAAGTGGGTATCAAGATTTAACCTGACTTTGTAACATATCTGTACTTCTCAGCCCAGCTGCTTCATGTGACAGCAGCAACAGCACCTTCCCCCTTCCAGCTGTGGGGCTCCACTGGGTGCTGTACTAAGTTACACACTTAAGCACCTTAATTTCATTCTGTCTCATGGTGCTCATGAGTGGGGTTACAGTTTGGGGTTACTCAAAATCTTCAAAATTCCAGAGTTAGCAAGCATTGTTAAACTTCATTTGTCAGCCCTTAAACACACAGTCCTGTTCCTGAGTCCAAAATAGGACAAACAATTTCGTCTCTCTTGGCTTGCTGGAGTCCCCAGATAATACTACTAGATGCCAACTTGTCTATTTAAAAAGAAAAATATTCACAGGCATATTAGTGGCACAGTTAAATAGATAAGAACTCATTTAAATCAATATTATCAGGGGAACAACCTCCTTTCAGCTCCAACAACTTTTATTAAAAAAAAAAATCCAGCAAACAACTACCTCAGATCACAGTAAATGGAGCCAAGCAATTTCTTCATAAAATGCTTGTTATATTCACTTTAAGAGGAAAAGTAAATGAAGACTATAATAGGAAAAACAAAAACAGGCAGATCTAACTGTACAATAAATACAGAACGTGCCCTATTTAATCTGCTTACAGTAAAATCCACTGAGCAAAATTATAATTTGATATGGCTCAGCTTAGCCAATAGAAACTCATAAAATGTCTTAACATCATAATACATTGTACAAAAGAATCACTAAGTACCATAAAACATATGGGAATATGGGTCTGTATTCATCCATTACTCTTTGCCAGTGTAGCATATTAAAATGGTTTCTATTTAAGTGCAGAGATCCCTGAAGTATACTACAGTCTTAATTAAAATGTCAATAAAATGCAAAAGTGCATTGGGGACCTTATCTGATTTTTTAAATTTTTTTTTGTTAACTCTTTCAGAGGGTTATTTCTTAATAGCTCCATTACACTACTGAGGTTTGAAGCAATTAAAAATAAACATAACTAAGCCATTTTTAATAATTAGCTGCAATCTGAGCATGATCTGTATCCTTTCTCTTTAGTACTATTCCCTGCAGGACTAGCTGGCAGGTTAAGCCAAGATTGGAAAAGTAGGTCCTTATTGGAGGCCAGAAAACAATGCTTTGGGTATTCTCACTCCAATAGTTGATTTTCTTTCCTTCTTTTTAAAAAGGGAGCAAGATTGTTTTGTGACTCTTCTTCTGAGATCAGAGACCTTGGCCAGGTGAGAATCTGGTTTTCAGTGACTCAAGAGGACAGCTTTCCTAGGCATGGGAGGCATCACCCTGTGGGGCAGGTTGTCTCTCTGAAGCTCTTGCTCTGCCTTTCCATAGGGCATCAGACCCACCATAAATGGGAATAAAAACTGGAACTGGCCAACAAATCATTATCTACCTACTTTTTCTTCTCTTTTAATGAATTTAAAATTGCCTTAGAAAAAATATATATAGATATATCACAATATTTTTCCAAAACTTGAAACAAAGTTCAGTTTAAAGAGTAAGATCCCATCCTTTCTTTCTGTGATATTTGAAGGACAAAAATGGAACAAGTAAGCAAGCTTTTGTCTTTCTTCCTCTTCCATCCTATTGTACCAGAAGTATTATTTAAAAAAAACTCATCTTATGCCACACAATATTTCTCTAAAACCTGTATCCCCTTGAGGAAAGAAAGAGTATCTTTGGAATGGAATTTGTCTATTCCTAGCAAGATCAAAATCTTGCTGAAAATTGTGGTACTGGGAGCAACCCCAGCGCGGGAGGCGCTGGTGTGGGGTGGCTGAACCACAGCAGGAGGGCTCTCCAGACAGAGGTGAGGTTGGGCCAAGGCTGATTCTGCTTTGAGACAGTGTGGAGAGTACTCTGAAGTCTGTGGCAGTGTACAGTCCAGGCTAAAACCCTGAAGGCTCAGAGCCTCTTTCTCCATCCTTGTGGTACACACAGGCAGTGGTTCAACCTGGCCACAGCTGCTGACTTGTTACAAGGATAGGCAACTACCTTCCAGGAAAACAAAAGACAGTGCTGGTTTTGAAATCGGCACACAGTGGCTGAATACGTACCATGCCTCTAGTTTTAATAGACTGGATAAGCAGAGAAAGGAAAAAAACAGAAGTAAATAAGAGAAGAAAAGTTTACCAGAGCAACATGCCTTCAGATTGCAGCAGAATCTGTTTCTCTTTCTACTTCACCCCCCCTCTGCATCCACTTTATGTTAAGTGACAAGCAGTTGGCAGGTTTTGCAGATATATTGACAATAGAGGACATATGATACAGCTGTGAAGATTTGTCTTACCAGGGTTTCAGCTGGTTTCTACTAACCAACAGGCAACAGCCAGATTTTGGGGGTTATGACCTCTAGTTATTTGAAAGAACTATGGGGAGGAGGCAGGCAACACATTTTATGCACTCATCTGCTGTTCCTAGAATATTTTTAGAACTCACTGTCATAAAACTGACTCTGTTAAATGATTCTCTAAAAAAAAAAATCTTTTAAAAAAAGTGATTGGAAAGGACATATCTTGTGAACAGAACTGGAAATTTAACAGTCATGGGACCCTATCTTGTATAGTGCTGAGCAAGAGCTTCCTGCAAAGTGCCAAATATTCTTACCTCCGAGGAGTAATACAGAAAGTGAAGGTTTTTAGCCCAGTATACTACGTTCCCTACTGTAAGGATAGCCCTCATTATGTTTCTCAGCCCTTTCAATACTTTTTCTTTTAAAGTTAAAATAATAAAGGATTTGGACTTCTAACAATAGAGCAACTCTCCTGTCAACCTCATATGCACTCCATGGATTTCTTACAGACATACTATTTTCCATAATCCTAAAGGTCTCATGTAACATTATTAAATGCATCATTTCCATGTGATGTCACTGTAATAGTTTGGGAGGAAACAGAAGGACTGCAGTTCTACAATAGACAGGTGGCATCAGTCAAACTCAAACCTCACTTGAGCTTAAATGAAGAATAAATCAAATTTGGATTGCCAAACAGATGTACAAGTTCCAACAAAGCATGTGGATATTGCATCATGATTTGACTAAATTATTCCTGTCAAGTGTAAAAGTAATGGAAAACTTGAAATATATAGTAACTGTCCAACAAATAACCTAAAAATACTCAACCCCTGGATTAAACTCAATAGAGCTCACTAACCTATTTAGCTCTCCTGGTGAAATGAGCAGATAACAGAAAACCCTCCCCACTGGGTACTGTAAACACAAAGGCAGAAGAAATCATTCTAACAGATAGCAACTCCTGGAGATGGGAGTTTGAAGGCCTTGCTGGTGGGTGCTTTGGAGAGGGGAGTTGGTAGCTTGTAGAGCTGGCCACGGTGTTGTGTGACTTGAATAACAGCACTCTCTTAAATTCAATAGAAAGAACTTCCCAGGGACCCTCTGTTTTTCAGAAGACAAGGAAGGAACCAAAGGAAAAAATCTGTGATGTTCTCTAAACCAGACAACTCCTTGTTCCTTGTTACTGCCAAGAATTCCATTACTGCTAGAGAACACACCACAACAATTACAAATTTTAAATTGAATTAGACTTAAGGGGACAGGTCTATAGAAATATATTTATATGATTGGTTTCTAATGTAATTAATTATAAAAATAACTTGCCTGCAGCTATCACATACACATCTATATTTAAATAAGTCTGTTTTGTCTTATCAAGAAGTGGGTTGGCAAAGACAAAGTTGCTGTTATTTAATACTTATTAATGAATCATTAAACTAAAACCAGTGTGCAAATCCCTTCTTGCATCTTTACATACATCACAGCCAGAAACATTACAGCTGGTATGTACAACACGTTTTTCAGGAATAGCCTCTGTACAGTAATTTTATATCCTATTCACATCTGAATTAACATCCACCTGTAGGCAAGTGAATTAGAGACCTGTGTTGAAGCCTCTTAATCATAAATGTCTTGTTGTCAAATCACAAAATAAATAAGAACAGTCAAGACACAGAAGAACCTGCCACTAACATCACATTGTTTGATGCTAATTCTGTCTTCAAAGAACTTTGCAACATATACCCTGCAGTATTCCTCTGCTTTATGAAATGCTGACAAAACTCAGGTATTTCCAAAGTTATCATACTGCAGGGGAGACTGCAGGGAGTACTGAAGAAAACACTAGGAACAGTCTTCATTTCCCCTGTTGTTCCCCGCTACCCCAACTCAAATTGCCAAGTCTTGAGCTTTAGGTCACTGATTACTCCTACTCCTTTCAACCTTACTAAAAGAGAGGGATAGGCAATAATCACCTCCTAGCAATAACATTCCATCCTCTCTATGCAGCATAACCAGTTCTTCCCTCCAGCAGGACACACACATTTCAGAACATTCTTCCAGTTCCTACCCTCAAGGAGAGCCTCCCACACCCAACACCACCACTGGGCTCCTGACCTACTCTTCCTACACTAGGGGTAATGCTCAAGCTTGGGAACATAGAAATTACAATGTGTGGAATGCTAAAAAGCTATTCTGTTTTCTAACATTTTTTTCTTCTGAAGTGTTGCCATGCTTTCTTTGTATCTCAACCAACAGCAGTTTAGAAATTTTGCACTGATAATTCTGGGGAAGGAATATTTGCACACACAAACACTTGCCAAGACACACAGTGCAGCTACTGAAAAAGTTCCTGCTCACTAACTGGAAAATATGTGACATTTCTCTGTCCATATCATATATTTTAGCAGGCTTTGATTTAAAAGGTAGCATCTGTAAATCAAACACTTCTATTTGTTATGAAAACCGATATATTTGTTTCCTAGCAAAAATAAGGAAAACATTGTCAAGTTCAGAGGCGGAAAAAAAACACTGAGAGAATTTTGCTAGAGTGGAATTTCAACATTTTAGACTGCATCAAAAGGTATGAAGTGCCTTGATGTGCCCTTGATTTTTCTCCAATACTCAAATAAATAATTGACAATTTCACCAGCAGAGTATGGCATGCTCAGGAAAAATGTATGTGACTTTCAGATTAAAAATACAAATACTTCTTTATCTACCAGACCCATTTCAGGGAGGTAGGTATATTTTTTCATAGGCAGAACCTTTATGATGCCCCCAAGAATGATTCACAGCCTGATCACTGAAGCATGAGAGTTGAAGCCTCAAAGTCCTACTGAAGTCATTGGGTCTCAGATCTGGCATGAACTGTGTCCACTTAAGCAGTCATGAGAGAAACTGTGACACATTTTCCTGACTTAAAATAATTCATGTGTGCTGTGATCTATTGTAGAGCAGTAAAACTCTTTGTTTTTACCAGAATATTTAACAAATGATTTTTCAAGAGGTTTTGATTGTTTTGACAATCTCAGCCTTTTAAAGACAAGTTTATGTTGCATAGCTGCACCTTCATAAGCCCAAAACTGCAATAAAAGATGAAGTTGTGATGTGGACAGAGAGGAAATAGGAAATGGTGTACCAGCAGTAAAAACACAGAAGAGTGCCTGTTCTCAGAAACAGAATCCTGAAAGATGCTAAATGAAGATATTGGGAATATTCACATCCTGTGAAGCCAGAGAGTGCTCGGCTGCTTTCAGAATGAAAACAAATGACTGGCAATTGCTCAGAGGGGTGAAAGTGGGAATTGCATTTCATTTCATGTGCCTTATGTGCAGCCCTTCAGTGTTAAAATGATGATCTTCTGGTTTTTTTAAAGCAAATCACAAGGGTATCAGGAAAGAGAAAAACAAACAAACAAGAGCTGGGTAAAAAAATCCCTGAGTAACAGGAGCAAGTCCCAGTTAATGCTGTTTACCTTATTAGTGCAAAAAGAAAAATACTGTAAAAATATTTTCTTCTTCCCGTCCTAGAGAAAAGCTTGTGCTGTTCACAGAGAAGCCACAGCCTCTGGTCCATGGGCCCACTTGGGTACAGTCACTCTCAAAGATCCAAAGACTTTCCTTTACTCAGGCAAGTTTCCCAGCCATGTGAACATGCACACAGAACATTTTCCAATATATATGTAAAACTGTTGACATATCTTTAAATAATCTTTGTCATAGTATTCTGTACACATCAGCAGGGGGGCTCTCCAGTTTTGCAAGTGTCATTTGAAATAAATATTTGTATTAAAATTCTATTGTGTTACCATATATCCTTAAGCAGATTGAAAAATTTCAAAATATTTACATATATTTGAGACATCACCAAATGTGTTTGGAGTGGTGGGTGGGGAAGGCACATCTGCTATCCATTTTCTGCAGTATGAAGGCTTACATTTTTGTTGTTGAGAAAAAATAAAAAGTGGGTTTCAACAGATAAAGACAGCTCCTCATCCTCAGGCATTGCTAATGCATATCAATTGCCCAGCTTCTGGGATGTGCACGAGGCAGTTGTTCTGTACTTTCTGAAAAATGCAGTTCTTTGTGCATTTTTTCCTTTGTAAAAACAGATTAAGCAGCACTAAGCAGGCTATGAAGAAAATATTTCCAACCCATTTCTCATGTGAGAAAGGTCTTCTCCCTATCTTTCCAAAAGCCAAAGTAAGCTTTAAGAATTTGGAAGCGAAAAAAAAAATCACACAGGTCCTAAGACAAATTTAGCATTATCCTGTATTTTATATGTCCAGAGAAAAACAAATCAAGAGGAACGTGATCCAAGGAAGAGTAAATAGATGTGGCAGTACCACAGAGAAAACATCAGTAAGGACAGATTTAATTCCTTTATAATATTCATATGGTAGTTAACAAGTCAAAGCTCTGTGTTTGTAAGGCCAGAGCCAAGTGCTGGTTCACCAATTAACATTCCCTGTTTGCACAGACTGGAATAAACAAGCACAGATATTCAGATAAAATACAGAGTTGAATCCTCCCTAAGCCCTGCTGATACATTCTAATTCCCAGTTGTCCATATCTTGCATTTTTTTAAGGTTTTTTAACACCTGATTCTGCAATCATCACTTACACCTTACTTAATTCTCTAACCTCATCCTTTCTGATAGGAACAACTACTCAGGGAGTTTATGACTCTGGGCAGAAGACAGCAGGTCACAGGCCTGGGTGTACGTGGGATGTGTAGTGCCTACATTGAGCACACTGTGGGATCCTGGTGATGCTGTCAACTTACCTGATGCTGTCTACTCTAGGAAAAAAGCCTGACTTATTTACACCTCTCATCCAAGAACCGTATTTCTCTGCCATGTATATTTAGATGTAAAAATTGAAAACAATCAGCTGCATAACATTTCACGTTCAAATACAAAACAGGGGACACACATCATTAGTCATTCATCACACTAGAAGTCTCTTGAATCTTGACAATAGAACATCAATAAAATACAAGAAATTGCCATTCTCTTATCAAAAGCCACACCAACAGCCTCCCCATTTGCTATGCCTGTGCCATGTGTAAGATGGACAGGCACAGTTTCTGCATGCTTCCCCCACATCTAAAGACTAGGTGGGTTCAATAGGCATGAGATCGTACATCTTAATAATTGCTTTTCAGCTAATTGTAAAAGTGGCATATTAACAACTATTTTCAGTAATGGCAACACTATATTTTAATGACACTATTTCAGCTTGCTAATTAAATGGACAGATTAGTGATAGATAAATATCCATTCTTTTACAGAGCTAATAAATAACTTTCTTCAAGTGAGATGTGCACATACTTCCAGCTAGAAGTTCCCTGAAGAAATGCAGCCACAAGTGGGCCAGCTAATCCAGGGTTTAAATCACACCCAGGGACATTTACTGTCACTTGCCTTATAGATATTCAGCAGATATGGCAGCCCTTCACATCCCTCTGCACTCTGACAGAGTGTGGGAAATCAAGGCACAGAAAATGCTCAAAACCTCGTGAATGAAGGCCCAAACACAGTAAAGAATACAAGGTTGGACCTGAGACCTTGGAAAAGGCTTCCAGCTGTAGAGACCACAAGCAAGAATGTGGATTTGTAGTTTAAGCAGAAACATGTTAAGCTAGGTAGTGGAGGCCTTTAAGGTTTTAAAGATATAGAAGTAGTTATAAAGAAGCTTTATAGTGTAGCTCTGTGGAATTGTGTGTCACTATATGATTGGATAAAATTGTCTCCATTGTGGCAGGATGTGTGATACAGTCGAAATAGCCATTGGTGTGAAAAGTAAAAACAAGGTGTGGCAGTAGATTATTGGCTGATAAACCTTTAAAACCCCTTGTAACCTGTGGTCTTGTGACCACAGACCATGAACTCCTGGTGTAGGTGGTGAAGATGTTCTCACCCTTCATGAGTCTGAGGCAATAAATCACGTTTTAAACATCTCTCTGGTCCCGTCTCTCTTAGAAATTCAGAAGCCCTCTGTTGTTGGGATTTTATCTCCAGCTACACAGCTGGCAAAGCAGGTTTTCACTGACAGGAGATATTTCTCTTCCACACAACTCAAGAATATCTAACTGTAATTGTTTATTAGGCTGGTAAAAAGTGCTCTCTAGCAGTTGATAAATTATGAATAAATACTCCAACATTTTCAAGTAACTGATTTTGCTGCACTATGAAGGTTTATCAATGCATGTCTAAGACACAAACTAAAGACTGTAGGGAACACATGAGCAAGCTGTCCCTAAATGACCTTGATTTTCAGGCACGTAATTTTGCTTGCAGGTCATCATGCATTAATTTGGGATGCTCCATGGATCATTACATATTGCCCCTGAATTATTTATTTACTGCACTCGATTGCTGTCTATTCTCTCCCAGACTTTGAGGGAAGAGTAGCACGTGAGAAGGGTGTGGGTGGTTCAACAGACAAGGCTGGATGATAGGAGATCATGGTTAGAAATTCAGTGTGCAGCTAATATGCCCTGTCACTTCTCTGGGTCTTCTTTCCCACTTTTGTCCAATTTAGCTGTGGAGATTATAAATTCTTTAAGGCAAGAACTGTCCTTCAGCTGCTGGGGTTTCTATTCGTGTGTTAAAATTTTAAAAACTTGCTGATATTTGCTGTAGATAGGGAGATTATTCAACATTATAGGCTATCTTTAAGAATGCTGTCTTCTTAAAATGGGTCACAGGAGCACCAGGTTCCCACTGATACTCACTGTTACCCATCCTGTTTCAGCCTTCTCACTCATTTTAAGTACACAGCCACCATCAAGCTCTCAGCCCTAATAAGGCAGCCACCTTCTACCCCCATTCAAATCCAGGTGCCTCTGCACCAAAACACACCTACAGTATCACGTTTATTTCCAAGATCCTATTTACCTTCTCTTGGACTGGTTAAATTTTTTTTTTTTAATTATTTCTCCTGAATTTACAGCTTCCAGGCTGATTTGGCCCTTATTCAATCCCCTCTTGCCCAGTTACTCCTCTGTACCTTCATCTAGGGAGGATGGATTGGGCTGAAGGGATGGAACCCTCGCAAAAATGTAAAACACAGCCACTGCCATCTTTCAGCCCAACATCAATTTTTCCCATGTCCATGAGAAAACACCAGTTTTTCCCTGTTTTCCACTGCACATTTCATCTCTACGTCTTCAGTTTCCTATTATTGACTTTGGCTCATCCCACAGGCTTTCCCAAGGGTAAGATGATCTGCACAGTAACGTTCAGCTGCAGGGCTCAGTGGGTTCTGATGTAAAATGCTGGCCATATCATGCTCATTAAAGTGAGTCCTGTAAATTACAGTCTGCTCTCCCAGAGCATGGGAGTGCAGTATGGGCCCTGAAGGTGTCCCAGCAGCTTATCCCATCTTGTCATCCTCATGGGAGAGGCTGGCATACGATGGCCATTTAAAGACTCATGATGGTGGCATTCCGGGGCAAATGGGAAGGGAAGGACTTGGTGGTCTCAGGACACAGCAGCACTCAGCTCCTGTGCAAGTCATAAGGACTGGGGCTCCCCTCGGCTGCTCCTGCTTGTGTGCAAACAAATATCACTGGCACAAGCATTCACAGGGAGTAGAGGAGCCTGCTTAGGCCGGAAGAGAGACACAAGCTCCAAGTCCTCAGCAGAAAGGAGTTCAGATGTCTTTTCAGCAGCAACAAACCCTCTGGGGACAAGAGACTATTCCCACATGCACATTTGATCCTCTAATGGTCCCAGTTGCCCCAGTTAGGCTACAGAAACAGATTGTTACCTTCTCTGTATGCCTTAAGTTTTAGCTTTCTTATTTTCCAGATTCCGTGTTGCATTAGTATATAACACTGAACTTCATATAAAGTGTTAGCAAGTTCTCTCCACAGTTTAGTCAGACAAAACAATCCTTTTCCAGCCTGAGAACCAAGGACACCATTTCAGGATACAGCTTCAGGCCCAAAAAGTATAAACAACAGCAAATTGAGGAGAGCAACTTAGACTTCATAACCTGAAGCTGTAATTGGACAATTAACCCCAATATGTAAATAAACTAAAACTTATAAAAGTGTGAAAATTCATGACTTGGAGTCCATCTTGGGTTCATCTTGGGCAGAGCCATGGCCAGGCTCTTGTATTGCCCAAGGGGTACCCTTTAAAGGCCCTTTGATAAATACCTGCTTTATTCCTTTAACACTGTCTAGCCTCTGTTCTAGGTAGCCTCTTAAGCCATAATATACTTCTTACTTAAGGATTTGATGGAAGAAATTAGTCCCATTATTCAGCACACAAAAATCCAAAGGATTGGCTGTGCTGGTCACCTACAGCTGCATTTGTGGGGGAGTGGCAGAAGAAGAAGCACACACTGTGAGGGACAAAGCTCCACCTGATGAGCATCCAGGCAGCTCCTGCTCTAGGGCAGCAGGGATCCCACCTATTGACTTTAAAACAGAGATTTTAAAAGCCTGAGCTTCTGCTTTAGTAAAATAATAGTGTGGTTCTGACTGTAATGGCAAGAAATACATCAGGTTCTTGGGTATCTTATTAATGAGAAACATTAAACTGAGTAAGTAATACACTTGGGCTTTTATTGAACCAAAACCCACAAATAAATATACTTGTTCCCATGAAAAGGGATTCATTCTTCACTTGAATGAGTCTATAATTTAATCCATTGTTACACTCAAACTAGATATTTAACATCTTTTCTAATCAAGCTCTAATTTAATATTTTTAAATTTCTTTTGAATTAGTTGAAATCCTTTAATTTTTTTTCTTTTATGAGGGAAAGTTCCTTTTTTTTTTGCCTATGATTGAGTTTGATGTGGCATTGTTAGAGCTCTCTTAAGATATACAGTACACATTTTTATTCTTCTTATCTAAGTTTCCAGGACTTGATCAAGAGTAGAGCATATTTTTCTATCCAAGAACTAACCAAATTTATTCAACAGATTATACATTAAATTTACCATTAGAACATAATATGAGCAGATAATCCACAGAAATGCTTCAGATTTTTTGAAAGTGAATTTAATTATAACTAGTAATGTGCATTTGAGAATTATAATTATGAAAAGTCATGTTCTATAAATCTGAAATGACAGATTATATGTCAAAGCCTTATTGCAGAGGAATTAGAGTACCGATTTATTAGTTGTAAATGTCTGATTATTGCAGCTTTGCTAAAAAACACGATCACAGCATATTCTAGCTGGATTTAACATGTTTAATCCTTCCAACAAGAATCATATTTTGAACAGAAAGCAGGACTGTGTTAATTTGTTTATGAGACAGATTTAGACAACTAATCTTTGTCTTATGATCCCTGAACAGTAATAATTTCAAAATACTTTACAATAGTTGTATTTTTCCAGCTGCAGACTACATTATGAATTTTACATTCATCTATAAGCACCATGATCATCACTTGGCTTTAGGAATGGTGCTTCCCATTACTTCTCAGCAAGTGAGGGTCACCCTGCACACGAAGCCTGAATCACCTCTGCTAAGGATTTACCCAGTCATGTGGAGAGAGCTATGGAGGGCAACCACGGTGTTGGGCATTTCTCTTCTGCCCCTCCCCACACAAGCACTGCAACTTCCCAGCAAGTCCAAAAGTGCCAAACAAACTTGCTTTGTTTGCACTGACTGAAAGCAAAGCCCTCTTTTTTCCTAACCAAAAATCATGGCTATGGAACAGGGCAGGTTTCCCTCAAATCCATTCGTGTTACAGCTTCTCACGAGGTTCCTTCACGGGAAAGACGGGCTACAGTTTATAAAGGCTACTGAAATTTCTGTATCTGTCAAGTTTTAGATGAGGATATTTACAGATGTTGAATCACTCATTACTAATCTATTAGATATATATTTGAAAAACCTTCCTACTGGACCAAATTTTCATCTGCACCATTGCAAGAATGTGTTTCTTCATCATACAGCTGAGCAGGAGGAATCAACTGTTTCTCCAGACACCTGTTATCTGGATTTTTATTAGGAAATAGAATTTATCTTGAGATAAATTTGTTTCTATTTCTTTAAACAACCCCTCTGGTAGTTATTTCCTGGCAGTGATGCCATGTCAGTTTGAACTCGTGTGGGGAGCTCCACTCCTCAGGTGATGCAGCAGAATTCGCTTGGACTGGCTGAGCTGGGAAAAGGTTCATGTTCTGCAGGGCAGAAGCTGCTCTAGAAATGGCACAGCCCTCCCTAGGCTCCCCAATTCCCATAACCCTCACACATGCATCCCTGTGGACTGAGGAGGTGAGAAACAGATCCTGGAACCACATTTTGCATGGATTTACACATTTTATTTCCTCTCACAGGAAGAAATTTCTTCCAAATGGCCGCTCAAAAACAAAGGCAACATAAGCATTGCACAAGCCTACAAATAAACTGATTTCTTCTCTCTTGTTGTAAAGAGAAAACACATTTCTGCTGTGATGATAGCGGGCTCCTAGAGGCTTTAAACATGCCTTGTTGGTATATAGGTATAATCAGAGCAGCAAAAAGGAAACAGACTTTCAGTAAGACCTGAAAGATCCCATTACAGCCTTGCCATTCAGTTGTCTATCAACCTGCAGTACATGGCACATATTTGCTGCTACACAGTTTCTAAAAATAGATGAATAAATAAAATAAAATTAAAAAAAAAATCTGATGACAGCCTGAACTTCAAAAAACCCTATCTCACTTTACATCAAGTATAGTCAGGCAGCACTTGGCAATCATTAATTTCACTCATCTATCACAGGTGCTGCAAACTGAACTGCCAGTGGAGTAAGCTGATAGCAGGCTACAAGCAATCTAGCTTGGTTTTATGAAACAATATTACAATATTTTACCAGTCAGCTCTTTCCAGTGAAAAATCAGAAGCAACAGACTACTTGCTCAAGACCAAAACATGTGAATATTCCTGGAAGTCTTTTCTACAGCAGGTTTCACAGCTTGTATTACTTATCTGCAATGGGGGACTTATTTGTTACTGTGCTACAGAATTACTCGAGGTGGATTGTGATGTTTAGATATTTCCATTAAGTACAAACCCTCACCATGATTTTTCTACCAACTCCATAGCTCATTATAGCTAATGAAGAAAATTCTGTTTACAGAAAACAAAATCTCCACCTCTACAAAGGATAGGTCTTAGCAACTTGACTTATTATGTATGCTCACCACACACAGAGGGAACTTCATTTGTGCTGTAACTGGGACTGCTCCACCCTGGGAGGGTTCACAAATGTGCTTTCAGCAGACCTGTTGGTCACCCATCATGACTGACTGTCAAGAGAAGCAGCTTGAGGAAACTTAGGCTGAAACAGTCTGACTGAGCCCAGCAGGACCACTCAAGGAGCAAGATGCTCACCACCATGGAGAATTTCAGACTTACACATTTAATGTGCAATGGAGCTGGATTTCTTTGAAAAATGTTAACTATAATGTTCATTGAAAGATTAAGATAAATAATCAAAAAGAGAGAAATATTTGCTGGTCTTTCACCTATTTCCTTTTTATTTTTCTATGTATATATTCAGACAGAGTAGAATAGAAAAATCTGCACTCTTCTCTTAAAGACAGCACAGATCACTCTCTGTGCTTAGCAGAGAGCCTTTTCAGCTTCTCCAATACAGAATGAATCTGAGAGCCAGACTTTTTTCCCTTATGATGAAAGTCTTCTGATGCCCTTTAGCAAAGACCGAGGATATCCACACACACCTCAGCCAGTATAAGACAGCAAAACCTACCTGAAAAACCAGGCAAGTATGTTGTCCCATGCTGAGCTCCATGATGTTGTGGCCACATTCCTAATTTAAAGCTGACTCAGATGTGTTTATATGAACTCCAGTTCTGTATGACTCTGCAGTCACATCCAAAGTAATGCACTGAATTTTTTGGAAGTTTCCAAACCAACTCCTGCAAAGTCAAGAGGCTTGCTTGCAAAAAAAATAAAGTAGTTTAGAAAATCTTTTAGACATATTTTTCTGGCAGGATTAAGGCAAGTGCTCACCTACCTTCATTCAGAATCTGACCTTCTCTTTTGATGAGTTTTTAAATAATTAGTACATTGTGAAGCTGGTAAAAATGTATCAGGTTGATTTTGACAAGTACTCTATACAATCCATATATTATATTCAACATCTCTGGGAGCAAAAGATGGGATGTAAAAGCTGTTACAGTTTTTCTCAGTCCGTGCAATTGGGTTATTCTCCTTCTCTTCAGAGAATCCAAACGCATGCATGGTAGGCCAAATGGCTCCCTGGGGTTGTTTTATTTGCTTGAAGGGACAAACTTGGCCAGGAATATCTTAGGACAGACTCCAAGTACTCTAATTCTGCTTGCATTATGCTCCATTTTCTCATTTCTGTGTTTTGAGTATTCATTTCATCCTTCTCCAGCTTCTTTTTCCAACTCAGCAGTTCTTACACTGAGCTGCTCAGCATTTTGCTGTGGTACAAATAACCATCCCCTTGATATCTTTACACAAGTCAATGACTGAAAGAAGCAGCATGATACAATTTCATCCCCTCCCCAAGGGAATGCAAACAAAATCCAGTTTAGTATGGAGAGAGATAGAGGCTAAGGTGGAAGTGGTCTTAGGGGTGCCTTTTCCAGCTTTCTCCTTTTGTTAAATAAGCTCCAACTTAATACAAATTCTGGATGCTTTTGGTTAAATTTTACCCTTACCAGGCACACACACATTCCCACCACCAGGCTGAAGAAATATTTGTTGGCAGCATTTTTACAGCTGTACTATCCTCAGTTTGTAAACACACTGAATTGGAATGTATTTGTTATATTATGGTTTTCTCTAGATAAGACAGAGAAGAGTCCCTTGGGACAGCTTGCACTTGTGCAAGTCATCATGATTCAACTGAAATTAGTGGAATCTCTCACATTTTACATGTGGTATGGGTCAGATACCCAGCAGGTTACTGGGAAGTATTTCCTGAGAAACAGCTGAGTGTAGCATTCACACAGGTCTTAGATTTTGGAGGCTGTTTTTAATGGATTGAAAGAGCAGACTATAATTCAAACACATTTGAAGAGTCTAACCCACGCAGGGGTAAGGAAGACAATTGCTGATCTGGTACTGGCATGAACATACACAGCAATCATACACTTGGTTTTAAGTGTTTATTGAAAACCATCCATGTCCCTTCTCTTATTGTAACTACCAAAGGCAACTGAGGATCAGAGGACTGGAAAGACTAATAGAAAGAGGCAAAGAAAGTATTTTCTAGGAATAATAATAAAATACATTACTGACAAACTAGTCCAGGGAATGCCTCCCTTGTCTCCCAATACTTTTGAACAAAACCAGGCTTGTCAGTATGGCTGAATCCAAGGAATGCCTATAGACATCTTGAGCATCCTAGTTCAAGAGTGGGTTTGATTACTTGCTACATAATAAATTATCCAAAAGCAACCTTTGAAGACATACAACCCCTAACACTTTAAAATTAAGACTAAATTCAATTTAGAAAAATTGTAAAACAGTTTCCCTGAAATTAATCTTAAATGAAGTTTCTTGCTTGGCCTCTCGCTCGCTGCAGATAATCAATCTCGACGCGGCTGTGTGAGAAACAGAGGCTACTGAAAGGGAAGTGAAATTAAAGAGAGGAGCTAGGCCAGGAAGATGAAAAAGCTATCTAATTATCAGCATTTTATTAGAAACAATTAACTAATATTCAATTAGTTGCCATCACTGAAGCAAAGTGACAGTTAGGAAAACAGAAAACAAACCTTGACAAGGTGTTGGCTTTCTAATAAATGGGAGATGAGGGGAATCATTTATTGGTGGTTTACCCCTGGTCAGAGCCTTGGGGCAACTCACCCAGCATGAGGCAATGGGACTGGCTGGTTGCCAACATTAACTGTACTTATTACATTCATCCCATGCAGAACACATCCATCTCCTGCTCTGCCTTGACATCCCATTTATTCCTAGATTCATTTGTCATGTCCCCAATCACCAAAATGAATAGAAACTTTCCAGCATGATGGATTGTGGTTCTAATTAGGACTAAAGAAAAGATCCACACTCAAGTAGAGCCCTTTTTCTTTTACTTCTTCTCCTAATAAAATAGTATTCCTAGCCAACTTTGTGACTAATGTCCTTTCATGGTGGTTGTCCACTGTAGGTCACCCAGTTAAAAAGAAACAGTAGTCCTTCCAGAATATATTTTGCCTCCCCTAACAACTACACAAATTATTATAGAAAAAAGACCAGACACACTGAAAACCATGCACACAGAGTTTGTTGATGTGCAGCAGATGTCTAGAATACAAAATTTTGGACAGTGTTTGTCCCTTTTGTGTCCCAGAATTTCCTTTAACAAAATGCAGATAAATAGAAACAGTTGGAATGAGGAAAAAGCTGCAATAGGCCTGGCAACTATTAAAATTGCTGATAAATCTAATTTTTGTTAATCAAGTTAAATTTGATGTCAACATTTTAAAGTAATGGCACTAAACAAAGTGCCACTATTTCAAAATAAGCTTAGCATATAATTTTATTGTGTTACCTCTCATTTCAATATTTACATCAGAAATAAACATATGCCCTGATACAGAAGAGACTTTTGAAAAAGTACCCTCTGAGATGTTTCTCCTGTTTCTCACATAAGGGTACTTTCAATAATTGTGTCTTTAATACTATAAAAATTCAATTTCTTTTATAGCAATCTTCACATTTTTCTGCATATTGGTAGGTCCTCTGCTGTAGAAGAATACCAGACCAGGACAGGACAAAGGAAAAAATACAGTATAGCAAGGGCAGCACTATTTTGTTTGGAAAACTTTCAAAGTTAGGGATAACATGTTAGCTAGTGGTAAGTGAATCAAGAATGATAGTGCCAAAAGTGGAATACCTTAACGAATAAAGAGATTTGCATGAATGGAGAAAAAAAAAAAAACATTTCAAATTGCATTTAAAATTCAGAAGAAAGAAGACTGTAGTTACAAAAGAATTCAAGAATTCACAGATACATGAAGAATACTCCAAGTCATTGAAATAGCCTGATGAATATTTAAAAACACCAAGAAGGGTGTAGATTTTCTTACTACAAAACAGACTGCAAGTACCAACAATCTGCTACAAAATTTCTCATATTTCAAGAAGATGATCACCCTGTCCAACCCATTGTTAATGAAGATGATCAGAAATATTTCACAACATGATGGACCAACTAAAAGCCAGTTTATTGTAAGTATTAGGTCTTACCTAA